>CAAKHG010050395.1:5400-19219 GCA_901007715.1 Dactylopterus volitans
CAAAAACATTTTAAATTACCTTTAGTGCCTGCACTCTGAGCCTAAATGGAGATGTTTGATTAGTGCAAAATACAGTATGGTTGTGAATACTTGTAGCTTACCATCGTACTTTGTTCCAAGTCTGAGTGGCCCCCTGAGGCGACCCTGCAACCATAGGGACCTGAATAGGACTCTTGGCACAGGGCACCATGCTATCCAGTTTACGTCCAAGGGCTTTGCATGTGGCGTCCAGAGCCTGTAATTTTGATTCAATTCCCTCCAATCGATGGCTGATTGATGTGGTGAATGAGATCAAAATATTCTGGAAAAAAAAATCAGATACACAGTGTGCAGTATATGTGTAAAATATAGGGCTTCAAGATACGGATGAAATTTCATATTTCAACATTTATACCAAATTGTGATACAATATACAATATGGCTAAACAGGTCACGGAATCACAGAAAAAAATATTTCTGTAGAGTTGTATATTTCAGTGAAGGTGATTCTTTTTCATATAAAATGCCATCACATCACCATTTTTCTCTCATTAAACATTGTGGACAAAATATTTATTAGTATTTTTCATATGACCTCTTGAGGGCAAAAGCATATTTTGGGAGGTCTCGGTAACCTTAACTTTTGAAAACCAAAGTCTATTAAATTTATGTTTGAGTCTCAGTGGATGCTTCTGCCAAAATTGACAACATTCCCTCAAGCTGTTTTTTAACTATTGCTTTCACAGGAATGGGGTGCACAAACCATTAAAAACTTAATGGCTCCAATCATTTCCGTTCCAGAGGCATAAAAATGGATTTATTAAATATAAAACATCTAAAAATATATAGGCTTTGAATTGTGTCCACTATATAGAACGGTGAAGTACCTTCATAATTGATATATCTTGGTTGTGGCTGTTATTCTCTTGGCTGTTACTGAATTTCCTCTTTTTCTTCTGAGGCCTTTCTTCATCTTCTTCATGATTGTCAAGCATGTCTGAAATCAAATATTGAGAAACAATCAAAACAATACAACTGGCTCTTATTTAAGATCTTGATAAGTTCTCCGAAATGAATCTGTGTTTCTGCTTTAATCAAAGGCACCTCATGATTCAATTTCATTCCTGTTCAGAGGGCTACAATGCGATTACAAAATGATTATGCATCAAATTCTTTTAAATACATGTCTTATTCTTAATCACCATATGCCTACTTTTCGAAGATCCATTTCCCCTTTAAATAAAAAAAACTTAAGAAAGTGCAGATATCAGAGGCATGCATGTATATATATTGCAGAGCTTTGCCATCTTGCATTCTCAGTCTCAAGTTTAACATTTATGTATTTGAAAAGGCAAATAAAATTTCAAACCATTCGATTACATAGTTTTGACTGCAAACAAACTCATGTCATATTTCACATTAATATTATGGACTTCAACACAATTTTCAACCCAAGTTTTATTAACTGGTTATTGTGAATATAAAATGCATTAACTTTATTTTTTTTAATTTTGGTTTTGACAAATATACATCTCATTAAGTTTATGAGTTTGTTTTAGGTTAAATCTATAGGATGGAAAATTCATATGCAATCCAATTAAAAAAATGTACTTTGATGTTGTCAAGTTGTTTCAGCTAATCGTGACGTTGAAAGATTAGTCTTAAATTTGAGATTATTGACTTCAGCATCAACATTTAATCGTTCAAAAAGAATCATGATGCATCCAAAAACAGTGTTTCTCCCACTCTGATGTATAACATGCTGACAGCAGTGAGGGCAGACATCATCTCCTCTATTTATTATACAGATTTTACATAATACAGATTTGTTTACTTCTTCTTTTTCAAATCAACAATGTCCATAGTATATGTAGTTAAGACTTTAAATATATTTGATACAATTCATTTTGTCCTAGCAGACCGTACTGTTTACATTTAGAGTGAATTAAAGGTGTCAAGTTGACTGTTGCTCACATATGGCTGTGAGATAATGACTGAAACACTGCAATCATGTGATGCCTCCTACAAGATGGAGTTCATTACCATCATCACTGCACTTCATTGCTGGATTACTGAGCAGCTGAAAAGGATGAACGCTCAGTGCAACAATGTGGGAACGGCACAGCGGTATGCTTCTGAGCATCTTCAGTAATGCAGAGATTGTTCATTATGTCAGAATCTACCATGTCATCAATATCAATGGCATGTAAAAGGGCATTTAAGTGGATATAAAAGGAGTGTTTTATGCTGGTGATATTTCTGTTGATATTTTGAGTACACTGGATTAACACATAAATCTGGAAAAATGGCCAAAAAGTTCTTGTTTTTTTTTTTTATATATATATATAAAAACTCTTGGCTTCTGATCTAGTAAACAGCCTATTGTAAAGCATTGTGTAGTGCCTATAATATTTGAGTAACTTCAGCAGTATACGTTTCTCGGTTTACTTATGCTGTCCATAGTCAATAGTCCTTTCTACTGTGTCTGTAAACTTGCTGTTCATGAAACATCGATGTCTAATTATGCTGCAGTTTTATAGCATGCAACCTAAACATAATTTGAAAAAAAGATGACCAAATAGGCTATCAGGGTGTCAATATTCAGTGGTTTGGTGTAGACTGATTATACAGTATATGTTAAAAAATATCTTTTCCAGTTGCCTCTCATAAATCTTACCTGTGCGGTCTTCCTGGTTAAAGTCCTCAACAGTTATTTGCACAATTTCATCTAACTCTTGCTCAGACATTGTTCACAGCTGAAATAAAAGCAAAAGTTTGTCAACATAACAAAACAGTTACCGGTGAACATGTCTACCAACATAGCACAATAGGGCAAAAATGTCTCCTCTCACTTGTTCTTGTAAGTTACTTGTGAACACACTCAATGAATAAATTAAGACTGGTCATACCCATGGATCAATGTAGCAACTACACGTTTAATAATTCAAGATACCGCAAAAGACATATATACTAACAACTTTCCCTGAAACAAAGTTTGGTGAAAGGTGAAAACTGCACTTCTACTTTGATCACTTAAGATACTTATATCTTAAAACACATAACTGCAACCTAGGCTAGAAGGTCAACATCAATGGCCTGGCCACTTTTGACAGAAAATACCAGTACCTAAAGACTGAGGTAAGTTAGAATTGACAAGTTTATTTTGTGTAATGCAGTGGAAGGAAACGATTGCATGTTTACTCTCAATCACTTGAATTCTGGGTCAAAATGGAATGCTTTAATGAAATATATTTCCATGGTCTGCGCTCAGGGGGAGGTCTCTGGAGGAGCCAAACTAAAAGAGTCAGTAACAGTGTGTGAGAAAAGCGGTAGGAGTTTGATTCGAGACGTCGGTTATTGAGACATTGTGCGCCAGGACTCTCCCGCGTTAAACCCTCGGCTCCTGCTTTCATGGGCGAAGTTCTGTGTATCATCACTTATTCAATACGGGACTTGTCGTGCCATTACGATTTTTTTTTCAGCCTTGAATGCAGATATCACTTAAAAGCTATCGTGGCTAATGTTAGCCATGGATTATGGTTAAAGAACAACGGCTTCGGCGAACCCGCATTCACCTGGAAAGCGTTTAAACTACAGCCCGCAGAACAGTAGCTTTGCCTGCAACCGCCAACTACCGTGTGGCAGAGTTAACTCTTGCTAGCCTAGCTGACTACATTTATGGTTAACGCTAGCTCACTGGGCGGGGGTTCCCGATTAACTATTCAAAAATATCATTAGTTGGGGATATATATATACTAGTTAGATACGCGTTATCGTGGCAAAACGTGATTTTTTAGCTAGCGCAACGAGAAATACAAGCTAACGTTAGCCTGCTCCACAAAATCGGATTTACAAGCTGGTACGCAAACGTTAAAAGCTGACGCAAATGTGTCACTGTTAAAGCTAACGTGTTGGTTAGCATGCTAGTTGGGCCTAAAGGCCGCTGGAATATAGTGCAAAAATCATAAACTGTTCGGAGAAATAACTGTGAAATTTGGTTGATATTGCAGCTTCTTTCCAGCGCCGCTGGCACACAACACACGCACTGTGTAAGATTGGGTAATATTACCGTGTGAATGATGAATTCTCGTGTTGTTTGTAGAGATTCCGATAACGGCGTCGTTCCTCGCGAGAGATGAGCCGCTGACCCCGTGTGTTCCCGTGAGCCTCGCTGGCTGCGCGGCGGTCGAGGCAGCCTGCTGCCGCTCAACGACGCAGCACGATCGACAACTAAGTGCATTAACTTACTTTAAATGTTTTATCAGTATGAGTAAAGTCGCTATTTCATTTAAAATAGGTGGCTGGAAAATGCTTTTCAACTGCGAAAGATTTTTATGGATTCGGAGCCTTTTTTTTTTAAACAATGGTGAGCGGGACGGAGAAAAAGAAGCCGAGCCAGCCAGGAGTCGAACCTAGAATCTTCTGATCCGTAGTCAGACGCGTTATCCATTGCGCCACTGGCCCGATGTATAAGCTTGGTGTCAATGATTATATATAAACAATCGAACATATCGGTGGACCACTTTTTCCAACTATATCAGCACATAGCCCTTAAGGCCAGATCATAAAATACCAAATATTCATTGGTTTTAAGAATTAAAACCCCATATTAGCTGGTTTGTTTACAAAATGTCACTGTTTGAAAAAAAAAATTTTTTTCACAAAGTAAATGCGAGAAGGATTTTTTCTGAGATGGTAAGAGCCTGGGATTTCTTAGTGATTACCAACAAGTGATTTTTTTTTTATGCATGAAGTATTATTTTTTGTGTAGTGTCAAACTTCCTTAGAGCACGCCTGAAGACAAAGATGTCCACATATAAAACGACTACAAAAATATCGCACATCCATTTTTTTCCACTTTCAAAGACTTGAACATTTTAACTAACTTTAGCCCTGATTATGAATAACAAATATTCATTCTTCTTTTTTCATTTTAACCCCTTATTTATATTTTACAGTTCCTTTTAACTAAAAAAAAAACACAAAAAGTGATTTATTTTACATTTTATTTTCTATAAATTACATGCTAGAAGGATTTTTTTTTAAATGTCACAGCCTTGGGTTTATTCATTATTGGAAACAACACTACTTTTTAATGAATTATTAGTTTTTGCTTAGTGTCAAACTAAAAAAATACCCATCAGAGCACAGTAGTTCTATATATTAATTTTAGTTTCATATTATTTTCCTTTTTAAACTACTTAAATTTCGTAGCAATCATCACTTTAGCATAACTATGAAATACTGATTCATTTTCAAAACTAAGCATTTAAATACCAGTTTGTCCACATTTTTAATGACAAATTATTGTTTTATGAACTTGTTTATTTATTTATTCATTCAATATTTTCTGTTTTTCCTTTGCCGTTCCATATGTTTAAAGAAGCAGTCACTGTGAAATTCACTTATTTTGGATTTGACTGCAAAGCTGTTTAACCCTGACGGTCAAGAGTGTCATGTGGCCTCGAAGACTTCACCCTCTTGCGGCACACTGGTCAGTAGATAATGAATAGTGACTTTAATTTTTGGGTGAACTATCATTTTAAGACAAACAGTGCATATTTCTGTGAGCAAGTTAACCATTTAATATGGGAACTTTTCTCAGCTCTATTCAGAAAACAAAACCCGATTAAACCCTAACCCTAAATGAAATTTAAAGCATATATTTCCACAGTATTAAATCTACAGTGGATATCCAGTAATACTTTGTCTCCATTCAAGCAATGGTACAGTGGCTGTCTCCTCACAGTACCAGCTGCCAGTGTACGATTGATGGGTGGACGGCTCTCGAACTCTGGCATTTCATACAAACAGTGTTGCAGCATTCAACAGAAACTTAAAATTTACCGCTACTGAGTGGGTGAACTTGAACACAAAAAACAAAAGGCAGCCGCATATCAAAAGTCACTTCAGCTAATTATTAACAGATATGACCACAAAATCAAAGAATAGGCAATCTGCCCTTTGCAGTCAAAGAACTGTGTTGCTTCCAGCACTCTCACTACATGTCAGTACAGGAGATAACAGTCACCTCGTAAATGACCTCTTCTCCGACCCCTAATGGGACGGGGAATGCACTCAAGAAATAATTCCCCGAATCAAAACAAGCAAACAAAGTGTAATATAATTAAAATTATTGGTACAAAGAAATAATAATAATTACAATAATAATTGATTTATATTTTGGCCCCAACATACTGGCCCCTAATTGGTGATGGAAATGCAGCACGATTAATAAATACATTTCAAAAAAGGACCAGAAAGCAATAACTTAATTCAGGTTCAATGCATTTCGAATACACAAACACTCAAACAACATATTCAATTATCTTCACTGTCCATAATTGTCCTTTGATTGGGGATATACGTTCAGTCCCTAGGGGGAATGTGTGCATGGGTGTGTATGTGCAGGTATTGTAAGGGGCAGGGCTTATCAGCACATAGCCCTTCCTATCTGTCTGCTGCCTCCAAGAGGAGGCAGGTCTTAGTAGGCTGCTGTTCTTGGTTCTCACCAAGACAGTCCGGATGAGCCCTTTGGCCCCTGGGAGCGTCTTCACAACATGTCCCATCTTTTAATTGACCGACTGCTATACGATTCGCCCTTGCCACCACAGGACCAGACTCCACAGTTTCACAAGAATCGTGTGGACCATTTATTACCCTTCCAAATACTTTCCTGACCATTTGTGGGCCGTTTCGTTGGCTGTTGATTCATGTGCCATGTTTCATTTGCTTTAGGAACATTAACCCCAATAAGAAGCTCTATGTCCGCATCAGCTTCATTCAGCTGTACATTTCTCAGGTAAGGCCACCCTTCCAGACCCTTTAAGGACAGTATATTATCTTTTGAGACAGGCATCTCTCTTTGTGTGTATACTTTTGGTAAGCCGAATTAGGTGCTGCCTTCCAGGTTGCAAACTTCCAATCCTGTAAATTCCTAGCAGTTTGTTGGTCTTTTTTGACCCATGGTTTTTAAGACAACGGTGGTTCTCCAAGCTTTGTGGTTCAACTGCCTCATCAGATTTTCTGTACAGAATGATGAAGTGCTGCCAGGGTCAAGGAATGCATAGGTTAAAATAAATGTATTTCCTTTATCAACTTTTATCCGAACCAGCACAATGACTAAGGCACAGTCTTTGCTGGCCCCAATTGCTTCTCCAGCTGAAACAAGTGCACTGCTGACAGATGGCTCCTTTGTTTCAGAAGTGTTAACCTTTAACTGAGGATCTTGTGTTGTTGCTTCTGTGCTGTCGATGTGCAAACTTGTTTGATGACCTCTGTTGCACTTTTGAAATGTCCTGTTTGGTTTGTGCTTAAATGCCTCTTCACCAAACATCCGGAAACAGTTACCATTCGTTTTTAGGAAGTCAACCTTTTTCTCCATTGTTGGCAGCATGGCCAGTTTTTGTTGCATAATTATGGGTTCAGCAATGTCTCTTTGTTCAGAAACTCAACAGGTGAGACTTCAGTATTCATGAAGTCGATATTCTTTCCTTTACTTGCTCCAAAAATGTCGCCGTCCGTGTCCAGCTGCAGTGCATGTTTGTCCTTTTATGCAGCAGCTTTGGTCAGTCGGGCAGCATTTTTCAGCAGCAGCTTTTCTTTTTGCTGAAGAGGCTGAGGAGGAAGCTGTAGATCCCTTTCATCTTTTTGATGGAGAAATGCTGTCACCAGTCTCTATATTTGGCTGCGGCATCTGTTCTCCTTTCCGCATTTCAACATCTTTCAGCCAATATTCAAGTTTGCCATTCCGGGTTCATACCAATCTACATTGATCACCGACAGCCTCATGAAACACTCTCAAACACTCATTTCCATGGTCGACGCTTCCAACATCCATCAGCAAAGTTTTGATTTCATTTATTTTTCTTTTCTGCACGCTCCCAATCTTCCCATGTGAGATGCTTTTATTGTCTTTAACTTTTTCTCCGCTTCTACTGCTGTGTTTGGGACGTCCGTTTTTCGTTTCGTATTTATTTGTTTATTGATTCATTCACTTTGTAATGCTGTTTTGTTTATGGCAGTCAGATCAGTGCTGCGGTCCTGCCTCCTAGAATTCTGAGTGCGCCCGTATACATGCTTTTAATTGCACTGAAACAAGACCAAACGAGACAGTAAACATTTTCCTTCTTTCTTTTTTTTTCTGTAGGCAGCGATCATTCGTAGCTTTTTATTGAAAACGTTATATTGTCATTTTTCACATTTAGCTAACACTGTTCTAGTATATGCAAATACTGCTTGTTACTGCTTGCAAAGTTAGTGCCAAGAGGATACGACGACTTCCGGTTTTCAAGATAAGGTGTTCACATACTAAGTACTTAGAAAAAATGGTATTTAAATGAGGAAATGAAAAACTGAATGGATTCTATACAGCTGACTGACAATTTCACTCAGCTAATGTCATGACAATCTGATGTGGAATTACAAAATACAAGCCATATGCAATATGGAATATGACACATATTCAGCCATGAATTCAACCTGACATTAAAAGAAAACTACCTGTTCTCAAACACTCGTTCCACTCCAGGCTCATAGGTCAACACTTTACCATGCCAATCACCTAATATGATGACAATCTGATGTGGAATTAGGACGCAGGCCAGCTGCCAGATGCTGTGTCATTACTGTTGTTTCAGGAGTATTTCTGTTGTTTCAGGAGTATTTCATGGCTGTAGCAAAGCAATAGGGGTTGCCTGCAATGACAGACAAGAGCCAGAATCCTTTTGGACTCTGGAATGCTGTCACATGGGTCCAGACTCCGGTGCCTCAGGATTGTAGATGGCTAGCTGAAGTATGTGTGTAATATCATACCCAATGAGACAAAGAAAAAACGTAAGCCTCCATCTCAAGAGGGTTTTTTTTTCCACTTCACCACTCAATCTCAGTGCCAATTGGCTATGCACAGCCAACAGAGGGCAGTGACATGTACGTAGATGATTTGATTCCCCATGCTATGCTTCTTCCTGGTGAAGGCCATGCACAGCTCAACATGGCCCGAGGAAGGCAGGAAGACAAGGTTGGAAGAGTAAGAATTTGTAGAGAAGGTGGTTATGGTGATGCAGGCGAGGAGGAGAGGGGGCTGAGCGGACAGGAGGTCTGGATGAGGCTCTGAATGCTGTAGAAGTAGGAGGATGTGGGCCACATCAAGGATGAGAGCCCTTAACCCTTTGACACAGATTGTTGCATCATTCATTCATTCATTCATTCATCATCTTCCGCTTATTTCGGGTTCCGGGTCGCGCCCGTGCTGGAGCCGATCCCAGCTGACAAGGGGTGAACGGCGGGGTACACTCTGGACGAGACGCCTTCTCATCGCAGGGCCACATGAAGGACAGACAACCACTCACACCCGCACGCACACCTACGGGCAATTGAGGGTAGCCAATCAACCTCAGCATGCTTTTGGAAGGTGGGAGGAAGCCGGAGTACGAGGACCTTCTGACTATGAGGCAACGGTGCTAACCACTGCACCACCGTGTCGCCCTGTTGTCGCATCAAACCACTTCAATTCAAAATGCAGCTGAGATAGTGCATGTGTTCCCCCAATGTCGGTTGATGCGTCTTTCATATGGACCAAGGAACGTTTTCTGCCTCAGTGTTTTCTGCCTCTCATGCTGTCTCACTCATACACTGACATGCACACATACACACACACACACACACACACACTCACTCACTCACTCACTCAGACAAAGATCAATGATTTTACAGTTGTTGTATTGTTAAAAGTTCCATTTAAATAGTATGTTGACCTTAATAAAATCAGTGGGAAGTGTTACTACTATTCGTGTTATTTACTATTTGGTCTGCCTGTGGTTGCGAATCATCATACCCAAATTTACATCTATTCTGTGTGCTACAGTCAAATGAATAATCTCCACTTAATTTAGTCTCTGCTTCAAAGCAAAAGCACAAATAATAATTTTTTTAACATAATTGCATATTAATTCTGGTGACAATGGGTTAGACTCTACAAGGTCCACATGGCATTGATCTTCTGCTGCATTCACCCCTTGTGTTTCCATTCCCAATCATGAACTGTAAAATTAGTCATCAGTTATAGCGGACAATTTTATCTCCAAAACTATTCTCTCTGGAAGCAGAGATTATGCGTATATCTGCAGTAATAACACAGATATAAAATGTTCCAGGCAAAGACTGCACCAGGACTAGAATTTGGTCTCAAATGGCTAAGTTTACCATCATGTCAAATATGATCTAAATCATATAAAGTTGACTTGATGCTAACAATTAAAGTCCTGGTTATGATTGGCCAATTCTTAGTAATTTTTGGTGGAAGGCAGACCTGCCTGTAGATGCTGACGAGGGAGTTGACCTGTATCACAGTGCAGGAACGGTGGCAATACAATAGTCATCCAAATATCAAACATATTTATGTGGGGAAAGGCAAGGCAGGTTAAGAAAGTCAGCGGAAATGATGGCGACAGACAGAAGTGCCATGTCATGCTTGGATTAACAGTTTTTCCTGCCCAAAACTATTATGTCATCATTTCCATGACTGCATGGCAACATTAACGTCTACTTACCTTTATCATGGTGGTTGAACCTGCAGGATTAGTTTGGAATTCACAAAACCACTCTGCAAGAAGCCAATTTTATGTTTCTCTTGTGGCCCAATGGGCATCGTTGCGGCGATTGGCATATATTAAAACGTGATTCGTGTTTATTGTCAATCCTGCTTAATTAATCCTGGAACTTCTCCTCAAACCTGGGTTTTAGTCTGATCGGCTGCAGGAGCAGGCGACCGCAGCAGCTGCAGTCCAGCGGGGCCATGGCGGCAAACCGTCGGTGTCGTCCGGCGTGTGTCCATCCGAGCTTGACATGTGAATGAATTCTAGCAGCGTTCCAGCGACCTCAAAGGCGGTTCGCGGTGGCCTGAGTCAACCCTGAAGTGCCGTTGGGGGCAAGGGGGGCGGGGCCTGTGCGCTGCACGCGTCCGGGCCACACGCGCGCGTCGCAGCTTGCGGGTGGGGAGAGCGCGCGAGTGCAGCGGCAGCGCCTCGCGATTGCGCAGCAACGGCGGGCTCCGCTTGTCGTTTATTTTGAAACCGAGTGTGACGACGTTTCAGTTTCCAGCACGATGAGGACGCAGCCACGACGCGCGACGCGGACTTTCCTGTGCGTCGCGTCTGCGCTGTTGTGCGTCTGCGCCGCGGCGCAAACGCACGGTGAGTACTCGGAGCGGACCGACTCATTCAGTATTACGCTCTCGCAAGCGCCCGTGAAATCAACAGCTGTTTTTTTTCTTTTTTCAAAACACATCAATAAGATTTAAATGTTAAAGTGTTGAGATGTTTTTAATTGCAGAACTACTACTTATCATTATTATTGCACTTGATACTGGAGCCGCTGCAGCCTTTATGCGCGTTTCAGTCCTCCCCGACCGAGGTAACCTTTTACCTAAACCTTTAGTGCTCACGGCCAAAGGTGAGGGCTCAGCCCCGAGACGCAGGCGGGTGTGTCACTCCACACTAATCCGTTCTTTTTGTTGCTGACTTATCACGACGAATACGAGCGCGATCGCAGGTGAAAGTCGCGCGGTAGCTCCTCCAAGGTGCTCGCAGTTTTCCAAAAGGAGCGAACCCGCGTCGAACCTTCGAATACAGGCTTCATGTAGTCTGCTCTTCAGTCATGTTAAACATGCCCAATCGTTGCCAGCGTTGTTCTGATGACGTTTAAAGTCAGCGATTTGCAGGTGAAATCACGAGTATTATTGTATTCCACGATAGTTTTGTTTCCCCATTTCGTCCGTGCTTTGTGGTTGAGGTCTGACACAAGCGCGTGAAATCACGTGTGTTGTCCCTTATGAAGCAAGATGGACTTAAAATACAGACAACGGCAACATCATTAAATGATACTTGAAATAAATAGTACACTCAAAGTGTATCGTTCAGTCATCTATTGTGTCTCGTTCTCTGAACAAAGTTGAACAAAGTTACAACCGTGTAAAACAAGGGCGCAACCCAAGTTGAACATTGGTGGGGTTGAGATTTCCACATGTGAAACAGGTCGGAGGACATTCCCCGCATGAGAATATCTTTGAATATTTCGATCATATATACACTACCGGTCAAAAGTTTTACAACACCCTAATTTTTCCAGTTATTTATTGCAATTCAAGTCCTGCAAGTTCAACTGATAGCTTGAAATGGTACAAAGGTAAGTACTGAACAGCCAGAAGTTAAAAAAAAAAAGGTTTGGCTACCCAAAACTGAGAAATAATGTACATTTCAGAATTATACAAAAAGGCCTTTTTCAGGGAACACGAAGTAGGATAACAATTTAAAGCTGTTCTGCAGCAATGAAGACTGAATCAGCCTCGAATGAATTCCTACAGGTGTTCCAACTTTTCTTGATCACATACAACCCCCTTCTGTCTTCATAGAAGCAGTGTTGGAACGCACTGTGGTACCAGACCCTCATGAGCATCAGGTGAACAGTATTGTACCGCAGAAAGTAGTGTGTTGCTACAAAAATGGCAAGAAAAAGGCAATTAACAATGGAAGAGAGACAGACCATCATTACATTTGAAAATGTAGGCGTTTCCTTCAGGGAAATTGGAATAGAAATTCAAGGTGTCAGTGAGTCCAGTTTTCTTCACCATCAAAAGGCACTCAGAAACTGGGGGAAAACAGTCTAGCAGACCCAAAACCAAATCAGAGAACAAGTTTCTGAGAGTTAACAGCTTGCGTGGTAGGCGGCTCACAGGACAACAGCTTCAAGCACAGCTTCATTGTGGTCGTGGTAAGCTAGATTCAGTTTCTACTATGAAGAGAAGACTTCGAGCTGCAGGTTTGAAAGGACAAGTTGCAGCAAGAAAGCCGCTGCTAAGATGTCAGAGTAAGACAAAGAGGCTCTCCCGGGCCACGAAACACCGCCACTGGACTACTGAAGACTGGAAGGAGGTATTGCAGACTGATGAATCAAAATTTCAAATCTTCGGTTCATCGCGCAGGAGCTTCGTACGCCGTCAAGTAGGTGAGAGGATGGTTCCACAGTGTGTGACATCAACTGTCAAACATGGAGGAGGAAGTGTGATGGTCTGGGGCAGTATTGCTGGATCCAGGGTCGGCACCATGCAATACCCTCTAGTATGCGCCTGGTTGGTCAGAGCTTCATCCTACAGCAAGATAATGACCCAAAACACAAGTCCAAGCTATGCCAAAACTACCTCATGAAATAAGAACAAGATGGTAAGCTTGAAAACATGGAGTGGCCAGCACAGTCTCCAGGCATAAACCCCATCGAGCTGGTTTGGGATGAACTGGACAGAAGAGTGAAAGCCGAGCAACCTACAAGTGCCACACATTTATGGGAGCTTCTGCAACAGGCTTGGGAAGAACTTTCTGAAGAATATTTGATATCTATTGTAGAAAGAATGCCTGCTGTTATGTCCGCCAAAGGTGGCTACTTCTATGAGACAAAAGTTTAGAGTACATTTTGGTCTCTAAATTGATTCCATGATTTCTTTTTCAACTCAAATTGCTTATTTGTTCTATGCTTTCATTTCAGAGTGCAATGACACAAGAAACCGAATAATTTTCAGTAAAAAGAATGGAAAAAGTGTGGTGTTCTAAAACTTTTGACCGGTAGTGCATGTATAAATGTATAAATTACGAACATAAACTGTTCACCATCCTCCATACATTACGCCTTTGGGCACGCACACACACACACACACACACACACACACACACACACACACACACACACACACACACACACACACATATATATATACATATATACATATGTGTGTATGTATGTATGTATGTATGTATATACCAATAAACATACACACATATGAATAAACATA
>CAAKHG010050395.1:19239-31739 GCA_901007715.1 Dactylopterus volitans
CACACAGATATACCCACGCACGCGCGCCCACATACACAGACATACACAAACGCACACAGACACACACACACACACACACACACACACACACACACACACACACACACACACACACACACACACACACATATATATATACATATATACATATGTGTGTATGTATGTATGTATGTATGTATATACCAATAAACATACACACATATGAATAAACATATACATATATATGTGTACAAATATATATGTATGTATATTGTGTATGTATATACGAATAAACTTATATCTATATATATATATATGTATATGTATATATATATATATATATATATATATATGTGTATATATGTATATATATATATATATATATATGTATATATATACATATATATGTATATATATATATATATATGTATGTATATATATATATATATATATATATGTATATGTATATATATATATACATACATATATATATATATACATATATATGTATATATATATATATATATACATACATATATATATACATATATATGTATATATATATATATGTATATATATATATATATATATATATATATGTATATATATATATATACACGCGACTCGTCCAGGGTGTCCTCAGCTGTTCGCCCGTTGTCAGCTGGGATCGGCTCCAGCACGACCACGACCCGTAATCGGAATAAGCGGAAGATGATGAGATGAGATATATAGATAAACAAATGTCACTGTTTTTTACCTCTAAATTGAGAAAAATCGCACATTGTCAAGTTTATAATAGTTAACATTAATTATACATAATTATGATGTTATATTGGGGGACTGAGGTGGCTGATTTGGATTATTGGGTGGGTTGCAACCCACCCATCTCGCCCATAAATTACGGCTACTGGTTGATTACTTGTATTTTATTTAGTTAGTCACTCTCATAGCATCCAGCAAACAATAGAGTCTGTGGATATGTCTCTCATATTACAGCTGAAATCAAAGCTAGATTTGCGTTATGCTAATTTTCATATTGTCATTTGCTCCCATTCTTACTGCCAAGAGAGCGTGCGCTACGACGCGGTGGTTAATCTGGAGGAATGAAACTCTTATCTCTTATCTCAGACAATCATTGTTTGAGATAAGAGTCATTTGTTTTACACTGATTCACGGTGCTTTGTTTTTAGCTACGATGTGATCCTGACTCATTTAATACCCCGCCAGCACCTGTCATCCATACGAAGCTTGGGAGCCTAAGAGGAGAGTATGTGAGTGTGAAGGGCAAGGAAACCGGGGTCCATGCCTACCTGGGTATCCCATTTGCCAAACCACCTGTCGGCCCAAATCTGAGACTGGCTCCCCCTCAGGCTGCAGAGGGATGGGAAGGAGTGAGAGACGCCACCAAGCAGCCGCCCTTGTAAGGAACTCATTTACTTTATTTGTTTGATTCCAAAAAATTGTGTCTGATTTCTTGCATGAATCTTTTTTCTTTTTTTTTTCCAGGTGTGTTCAAAATAAACAGGTTATTCAGGATCTGATTAGTGCGCTTGGTGGTCTGGTGGCCGATATTCCAGATATTTCAGAAGACTGCCTTTACCTCAACATTTACACCCCAGCAAGCAGAGCTAATGATGCCAAACTGCCAGTAAGAGCCCCTTTGTGCATATTTGGACCGAAGCGGCTCAGATGCTGAGATCCAGCTCTGGGATGAGTTCAGAGACACCTTCATGCTCACTAATGTTCCAGATGAATTTCAACATTTGCTGTCAGCTTCCAAATATAACTGCATAACTACACTGATTGAAGTTGAACTGCTGCAGTCCATTTCAAGTTTACGTCTGGCTCAAGTCTTTTGAACTATGCAGTTTGATTTATATATATATTTTTATCAACTCTCATCGGTTTTAGAAAAGTTAAAAGAAAAACATGTATTTGATGTGAAACATCAGAGGTCTGTCTTTGCCTGACCAGGTCATGGTCTGGATCCACGGTGGAGGGTTTACTTTGGGGTCAGCTTCGATGTATGATGGCTCAGCCCTGGCCGCCTACCAGGACGTGGTTGTGGTTCTTATTCAATATCGTTTGGGGCTTCTGGGATTTCTCAGGTACAAAATACCCTTGTCTCTAAGCACAGTTAAAATAAACATGCTGTGATTATGTTTTGCTTGTAGCAGCTAATGTAAACTGTGTTCCTTTGTCCCAAACAGCACAGGAGATGAGCACATTTCTGGTAACTTTGGCTTGCTGGACCAGGTGGAAGCCCTGAGGTGGGTCCAAAAGCACATTCACAACTTTGGAGGAGACCCAAATTCAGTTACCATATTTGGAGAGTCTGCGGGCGGAGTGAGCGTATCCCTCTTGGTTAGTGTCGGTCTGCACAAATATGACATTAACCAAAAAATTTGAAAGTTTGGAAGTTACACTCCTGCAAAGCCACTTCTGTTCCCTCGCGTATCTTGTGTTAATGTGCAGCTCCTCTCGCCGTTGTCTGATGGCCTGCTCCACCGTGCCATTGCTGAGAGTGGCACCGCTGCGATGGATTCTCTCCTGGGACAAGATCCGAAACCAATATCGCAGGTTAATCATTACTGTGCTTATTTTCTGTGTGTAAGCACGATGGGATGGGAGGTAATCGAATATTGAAGCATGCTGAAATAAAATAAAACACTCAGGATAATTGTAAGGTGGTCAATAATTTGCATCAATAATTGCACATGTCCTCACATGAATGATCGGGTAAGAAAGGAAGCACATGTTATTTTTATGTATATATCCTTTGTTTGTGCAGGGGGACCTGAAATATGGTGAATTATGCTAATTGTTTGTTTAATTTTTCACTGCAAAGGAGACTCACCATAAAAAAAGTGTCAGCGGAAGCAAACATGAAGTAAAGTGATTCTTGTGTGTTTTAGGGTTATTTGTGTGTTATTGTGTCCTGCAATCTTTTTGGCCAGGTTAACCTTCAGATCAGTCCATGCCTAGTGCACAATATTTAGAATATGGTAGCACATCTCTGGACTCCTCTAAATTGTTTGGATCTCGGTATCTTTCCTTAGATGGTGGCCAATATGTCTGGATGTAGCCTTGAAAGCACGCAGAAGATCGCTGACTGCATGAAAAACCTCGATATTGATGCGATTGTGACTCTTGCGGAGGTAAGTTTCACCAATGCAAACTGACGAAATAAGAGACAAAGCATGTGTCTGTGATGCCGTTGTCATGGTTCACGTGAAACCTTCGCTTCCTCGCGGATGCACTCATGGCGTCCATCTCAGCTTTGTGTTGTTTTGTTTTTTTCACACTTGCCCTCTCAAGGACAAACAACTGAGATATACTATACATGCTGACGGACACTTCATGAAGAAACGCGTGGACGAGCTGCTCCAGAAACACGAACTTCTCACCGTGCCGTTCATGACTGGTGTTAATAATGATGAAGGGGGCTGGTTACTTAGTGACGTAAGTGAGAATGAATTGTTTGAAAGCTGTAACCGCCTCGCCCAGAAATATTGCAGTGTTTTTCTTTGGTGTGTGTGTGTGTGTAGCGTTAACAGCAACTGCTTCCTCTCCTAGTTCTTTGCCCCCCCAAACTGGACCGAGGGAATGGATCGGGAGCAGGTTGCCGGCATTTTTTCTTTCTTCTATCCCGCTGTAAGTCAGATGCTGCCTACAATGTGTCTCCACTCCATCGCGCCCAAACTTGTATAACAGATGCATCTCTCTGTTTTGCCTGAAGCCCGAAGATGCCTTCATCGTAGATCTGATATTAGAGGAATATGCTGGAACCGGTGAAGATCGCGTGAAAAATAGAGACAGCTATACTGAGATGCTTGGAGATGTATTATTCACCATCCCAGCCATTAAGACTGCAAATGCTCACAGAGGTAAACGTCCTGTACAACTCAGTCTGCTTGTGAACAGCATTTACTGTCGCGCGCGGCCATCAACAAGACATTTGACACTCAATTGTTCTCTTATCAGATGCGGGTGCCCCAGTATACTTTTATGAGTACCAGCATCCACCACATTTCTTGGCAGCAAAAAGGCCGAGTTTTGTGAGAAGCGACCATGGAGATGAAATCTTTACGGTGTTTGGATTTTGTTTTACAACAACCCATGCCAGATTAGCAGGTAAACTCAATCTAAAAATCACAGTGTCAAACGACCATCGGAGATCTTGCTTCACATGGCTTTTTAAAAAAAAAATTTCAGATCCATGCCCTGAAGACGAGGAAGAGTTAAGCAGAACCATGATGAGCTACTGGGCCAACTTTGCTCGTACAGGGTAGGGTGACCCTCCTCATACGTCACAATACACATAGCCATTAAAAAGAAAACCCAAGACAAACTTGTTAACCTTTGTGTGCGTATAGGTCTCCAAACGGGGACGGCCTTGCTCACTGGCCAAAGTACGGAGAAGGGGAAGACTACCTGGCAATCAGTGCAACGAGGCAGGTAGTTGCCCATCACCTAAAGAAGAATCGGTTTGTCTTCCTGACTCAGACCGTCCCACAGAAGGTTGGAGAACATAAAGAGAAGACGGAGCACAGCGAGCTGTAGAAGCCTCCATCAATGCAAACGCATCAGACAAAAAAATGCATTTACTCCCGGGAGATATGTGTGGCAGCAGTTTGAATCTAAGTATCTGTATGGAATAGTTTTCTAAAACTTAAAGGCCTAAAGAAATACATCTGTTTGAAGGGTAATTAAAATAATGGGCTACCCCACCCCTGCTATGTTTGTCCTCATAATCAATGGAGCAAAAAACCCTGTTTCAGTTTTATTATTCAACTTCACATCCATACACACGAAATGGAAATCGTGTCAGTATTTCTTATCGTTTTGCGCTTGAGAACATATACTAGTTGGCAGCTGAAAGAACGGAGATGGTCCTCAGGAGAAAATTCAGTTGGTAGCAGTCTGCAACCTCACCACTAGATGCCACTAAATACCACATGCTCGTCCTTAAAACCCCCCCATGAAAGAATTACATTCTTAAAATTTATATTATGCAAAACTGTGTGACATTGTTGCAAATCACAGGACAAATTCCACACGCACAATTTTCAGTTTTTCATTTTTATTTCTGAGAAGAGCGCTTATGCTGAAAAGCTCCCTGAAGTCTGATGTGAGCAGTTCATTGTGTTAAACTTAGATCATGTTACACAAAATCAGGCCTATGGCATTGAAAGTGGTACAAAACAATACTTTTCAAAGGCAAATCATTCAAATAGCTGGGTACAGATGGCTTACAGACAGGTTGATGTATAAAACAATACTTAGGTCTGGGAGGGATCAATAAAATGTAACAAAATGAAGTCGGTGATACTTTAGCAGACTTTTTATTTTTTGCAAATGTTAGTAAAGCTGCAGTCTGATATAAAAGTGCAGCCAGTGGTTTTGAATGATTCACTACACTGCCCAGAAAAGTGCACTTGAAGGAGGAAAGCTACTGGGCACCACCATCTCAGGCCTTAATAAGACATACAGACAAGGAGATGCACTTTGAGCTGCAAGTTGGTAAAATGTTCAGCTGGCAGGCCACAAATTTAAAATAAATTGGAGGAGTGGAGGAATAGTTTTCTGGGTAGAAAGCCAGGCAAACATTATGTCGGCCATAAAACAAATAAATGCGATACATTTCAGAGATAAGAGAGATACCTTTTTTTTAGGCCATTTATTCTACAAGCACATACAATTGTATAATTCTGATACTTTGATTAAATCCATTTAATGTATAGATTGTTATTCCTTTGCAATACATCCTTCCAGCTTACACAAGATTATATTGGGTGCAGCAACACTAAAAATATGTTTCATGTCATACCATAAGCCAAAGCATATCAATTAGTCATCGCCAAAGTTCAAAGAGTAAAACACCAGTCTGTTTAAGACTGGGTCATGTAGCAAGTGTTTGATGAGACAGCAAACGCTTACTTATCAGTGGTTAGAAAACTGCCCAGCTATAAAATTTACTATCTCTCCTTTGGGCAATTAATGAAATTAATTTGATTTCATACATTTTTTTTCCAAAACCTAAATAGTAGAGTCCTGTTTTTCACTCACATGTGGCAAAAAGAAACACACCTGAGATGCTCTCTATTCCTAATAGTCTTTAAAGCAATTAAAAAGAAACGCTGCCTCATAGAAATGATAATTACGAAGTGTAATTTAATTTAGATCTCAATAAAACACAACATGCAGTTCAGTATACCGGGCACTGAAATTTGTATAATACCATGGTGTACAATACATTGGACACCTTCATCTTCACACACTACCAAGGTACAGGCATTTTTAGAGTTCAGTTTTAGAAGCGGAGGCACATACAGTTTAATCCATAATAAGTGGCATGAAATATCATTCCCCCTCCGTGGACCATCACCTTCTAGTGGTGGAGGGGTTTGAGTGTCCTAATGATCCCAGGAGCTACATTGTCAGGGGCAGCAGCCCCTGGTCGGGTCTCCCATGGCAAACTTGTCTTCGGTGAAGGGTCAGACAAAGAATGGTCCATAAAGACACATATGGGAAGAAAAATGTAAAAAGTACCAGTGTGCCCTGCTTGGAGGGTTACCGGGGCCCCAACCTGGAGCCAGGCCTGAGGAAGGGGGCGAGTTGGCGAGCGCCTGGTGGCCGAGGCAGAGACATGGGTCCGTCCTCCAGCAGGCCCACTGCCTGCAGGAAGAACCATATGGGTCTGGTGCAAAGTGGATCGGACAGCAGGCCACTGCTGCCCCCCCACAACCCGGACCCGGATAAGCAGAAGAAGACGAGACGACACGAGGCGAGAAATATCATTCCTTATCTCCTGGAGGGAATAAATAAATAAATAAATACAAAAGTCTCATGTGACCTGTTATCATGCTGCACTGGTAGATATAAGTCTTGCGGGGTTGACGTGAATTGGGAGGCCTTTCTCACTTTGCATGGAAATAGAAGCATATGTGTGCTGGGTGACATCGCTGTCTTTCTTAAACATTAAAACCTAATGTTTGTGAAACGTGTATAGATAGAACCTCAAAAAAAAAAAAAATTAAGTTAATGACCTCACAAGACAGTACCGTTAGGGTTACGACAAAGGTAATTGTGTGTGTGTGTGTGTGTGTGTGTGTGTGTGTGTGTGAGTGAGAGAGGGAGAGAGAGAGAGAGAGAGAGAGCTGTGTATTATTATTTATTGTGTTGTGGGAGGAGACTTAAAGCTTGGTTCATCAAGATGTCCAGGACTGCATGTTACGCAGCATGGCTTCAAACCGCTCCATGTTGGGGGCGTGAGCGTGGGCTAGGTGGTCCGTCAGGCGACTGTACAGGCTGAAAGACTTCAGCTCCAGCCAGATGAAACCAAAGCGGTCCTCATCAAACAGCACAAAGAGCCCCGGGGTGCGCTCTGGACTCGTGAAGCCGTGCCCTGCAATCAAGCCTGTCCCGTAGAAGCTGAAACGGCAGAGTGTTGACCCGTCACTCAGTATTCTGATTTGTTTCACTGGAATTTCGGCCGTTTTAAGAAGTATGTATAAAAACAATTTGCCTTCAGGATTAATGGCATTCTCCTTGTTGAATAGTGAGAACAGCTTGAGAAACATTTTTTGTCTCCCTAAAATGATAACTACAATTTCTTTTGCTCATTGTTCACATCATCACAATTCTTCAAGTCTTTAAACTTTCCGTGATTAAATACACCGAGAGAACAATTCCAATTAGAGTGCAAATCGGCAAATCTATCATTTACAATACCAGAGGTGCTTATTTGCACTGAAAAGCATTGTGTTTGATTATATAAATGTCGCCAGTTCATGCAGCCGAATGGAAACAACACGCAACTGTACAGGTTGTTTTTTTTTAATTAAAAAAACAACAACAACAGCTAAATAGCTGGCTAGAGTTCTAGATCATCAATAATGATATAATGAATACCCTTACTTCGGAAAAAAAAGAACCTAAAGGTCAAGGCCATGGTTTTCTCAATGCAGTTTTTTAACCAGCAGGATACCACATGTAGGTCTGACCAGGGGAACTTAAACCGAGATGAAGCAAAAACCATCCTACAATATCCTATTGTGCGATGTTGATGAAGAAATAGGTAATTTTGTTATTATTTTAATTCATATGGCATTGTGACAAATGATTGGCTGAGGGTAAGGAAATAACAAACACAGAAAAGTGGGAGAAATGTGGCTTTGTCAAAATAAAAAGTCGATTGGAGAAGTAAAGGAGTAAAAGTCAGTATGTCCTGGTCAAGATCTCAGGCTATAAAATGTTTCTAGGACTATCTGATAAACACTCAGCAAGCTCCGGGTTATGCAGCTAACGCAAAATAAGCTATTTTCACCCTCATGACACGTCCTTCCCCCCGTGTGGACACAGAGGGGATCAAATTACAGACGACAGAACACAAGATTTAACGTTAACCGAACATGCCAGAATGACACTCCCCTCCCGGTGACATGGATAGCACGACTTGGCCAGGCGATACTACTAGCTTAAAAATACATGTGAGGTTAGCAGATCTAGTGGCTAAATCTTTTTTTTCAGCGGGTCTAGTTAAAACAAGATTGAGTGAGCATTGTTCATACAGATTGTGTGGTACTTTTTCCAGTCTGGGAAGAAGCATTAGCATGTCTCTGTTGCTAAATTGTTACTAAGGCCCAGCCTACTTCCTGGAATAGTTAAACTATGGTGTCATTACAACGGATTCTACTGACATGACCGTTTTCCAGTTATTTGTTATACCACATCTATTTCAAGCTTTTTTTGTTGGGGTGGGGGGGTGAATTGGTCAATGATATGTATACATTTTGCTTATCTTTTTGGTTTTTATACCCTTATCACAGAAGCACACAGAAAGGTTGCTTCGACAGTGACGCGGCAAGAACATCATGGCGACGTGCATAGCGAGACGCTGTCATTTGAGTACGATAGCAGTTTTAGCTTTTTGAACATGAATTTGTAATAGCAAAACTTGTTGAAAAACAACGCAACTGGGCTAAAAGCAGCTGTAATTAACCTGCAAACCATCGGATCTATAACTGACACATTTTACATGCCCTTACTCACCATCTTCTGCAGGTGCGAGGGTACACCTCATTGCGAGCCATGACTCCTAGAGGCAGAACGAAAGGCTGGGCGTCAGGAGGATCGGAGCTGCCGGTGCTGGGGCCTGGCTGGTCCGAGCAGCCACCATGGTCCACCTCCAAGTCTTGCGCCTCGCTAGCTCCACCACTAGCCCCCTCTGCCGTAGGTCTCAATGTGGCAGGAGTGTCTCTGGCCTGATGTTCAGCCTCCCTCTGTACTTCTTCATGTATCCCCAATACTAGCCGTGACAGCTCCTCTATGTTGCGTTGGTATTCCAAATCTGGGAGGACGACGGGCCGTCTCAGGTCAACATCCAAAGTCAGTTGCCCAGCAGGAACATTGGGATCTCCCTGCACAGATGGGTAAAATTGCTGTCATCACCACTAGCAGATATTTGGGTGGGTTAATGTTGCATCTTTCGGGGTAAAAACGTGAGAATATTCTTTTCAGATACACTTGGTGTGTTTGAAAGCCTTTTGAGAGCTTGATCGACTAATACATTTAGAAATGTGTTACTAAAGAAAAGAGGGTGATCTTGAGCAGTGGTTTTAAAACTTCTTCGTGTTCAGGAGCCCCCAGTTTGACTAAACAGGCTGGGAACCCCCTTTGGAAGTGATTTTGCTCAATAGGAATGTTTTGGTTGAGGCTGCCTTCAGGTGGCTCTCAAAAGCACTGAAATACAAGAATTGTTGTCCAGCAACATTGATCTGAACATCGAAAATAACCATTGAAAAATAATTACGAATGTAATTCAGTTGTACTTTTATAATTTAGAAGGTGTTTTTTTTTTCAAATGTTTTGGTAAAAGTTAGCACCGTTGCCTCATAGCAAGAAGGTCGCAGGTTCGACTCCCAGCCTGGGGTCTTTCTATGTGGCGTTCGCATGCTCTCCCCGTGTTCTCTCCGGGTACTCCGGCTTCCTCCCATACTTTCTCTCTGACGTTAACTGGCTACTCTAAATTGCCCGTAGGTGAGAGTGTGAGTGGTTGTATGTCTTTCATGTGGCCCTGCGATGAGCTGGCGTCTCGTCCAGGGTGCACGGCTCGAGCACGACCGCGACCCGGAATAAGCGGAAGACAGTGAATGAATGAATGAAGTCTTGCTGTTTGTTATTTGTCAATTTCTTAAACAACAGGACAATAGATTACCTGAACATTAGCAGAAAATAATTGAAAGATGCTAAGATGCTTAGGGACAAAACAAATGTTTACAGTTCATTATTAAAATTATATATTCAAAGGTCAGATGCTGTGTCAGATTTCTTGTCCCCAGATGCCTCCTTGAGAAACCCTGACTGAATTATTAGATAAGTCATGATGAACGGGAAATCAGTTCTCTGACACTGGGAAACATAGACAAAATGTACACCATGACATCCATTTGTCTTCTACCAGATGTACAGACCCCTGTGTACTTGTGTGATCACCAGCATCCTCTGTTATTCTTGGCAGTAAAGAGACTAAGCTTTGCTGGGAGGAACCATGGAGACAAATTCTTCACGGTATTGTGGCTTTACAACATTCCATGTATAATTAGCATGTACATAATAAAAATCACAATGTCTAATGGTCATCAGGGATATGGATTTTTTTCCTTGATTTTTCCTGTTGTGCACAGACTTTCACTACGGAACAGTGAACAAGTCATGAAGAGCTACTGAGCTACCATGATTTATAATTATTGATTAACAAGAAAGGAGCATCTCTTGACAGTGAAAAATCAAAGTGCTCATGAAGTTGTAATCAGCATGCAATGACTTTTTTTTTTACGTTGCAGGGCTAAGATTCGTATGAGACATTCCAATTAGTTGGAAAACAAAAAACAAAACAAAAACAAAAAAAGGCCACCGCAAAGTTTAATCACGATTATTCACCAACCCAAATCATGTCAGCAGAGCTGGGACTTACAGTGAGCTTGGTGGCTCTTGCAGAGGTTCCATGAAAACTGAGCATGACAATCTCCAACCCATGGCTGCCATAGGTGCCCTTGAAGAGGCCTGGCTGCATCAAGTCAGAGGGCATTGCAGGAGGCAGGTAGATCCGCCGGTATGTCAAGCAATTACTGGCAAAAGACAGTCACACACAATATAATATTTCAGTCTCTGCTAAGGCTGCCAGAACAACGGTGTGTGGACAGATGATACAGCAATCCACTGCAGACGAGAGCATTTCTTTGTAAGACATTATCAGTCTGGTTTGCCTTTTAATCGTCGCACAGATGCAGCGCTTGTCAGAGAAGTTGATTATATCAGGACAAGTCTAGATAGCAATAAACCTTCCAGCCCAGGTCCTTCCTGATCTGTGCGCTGTTTCCCTGAGACGGTCTCTGGCGACCATCTTTCCCATTGACTGAGGTGTCAAATTGGACTGTATAGGACTGGTTTTACCTGGTATAACTTTCGCTCAAAGGATCAAAGAACTTAACAACTTCTCCAAACACTGTACATACTGTATCTATTATTTCCATAGATATGTTTACAGCATACACCTTTATGTGTGCTCTGACGACATGGGATCAGCTGATTCTCTTTTTAGATGCAATTCACGTCTTTTTTTTTTTTAATTCTCCAGGTCTTTGACCTTGATGTTACTCTTGACTCAGAACTAGAGTGTGTTGGAAAGCTGCCCACATCTTCAATGTTAGTGGGTCAAATTTGACACGGGATTTAACTCAGTCCAAAATACTCAAAAAAAAAGGTTATCATCGAATATAGTTGCTCACCTCCTAGTTAACTGATTATGAATTCATGTGCATATAAAGACCGTTTTAAATGGGGGTTTTTTTTGGCCTCACAGACCTTTCATCTTACAAGGTACCTCTCGTTTTCAATTTAAAAAACAAATTCACTCACTATATTTCCTATAGTTAAGTCTATTAGTCTGATCAACTAATATTAAAGCACATCTATCCAAAAAAATTACTTTTTTTTTGACCCAGCGTTTTTGAGAGACAAATACATGCGTTTACATCCATCAGGCGAGGCTAGTTTAGCGCTCTCATATTAGGTCTACTTAAGAAAACTGTCAAGCCTTGAGAACTCTGCGGCATTCGTGCTGACCAGGATCAGAAGGACAGAACATATCATACTCGTTTTGAAGTCCTCACACTGGGAACCCGTCACTTGTTGCATTCATATTAAACTTCTGTTACTTTTTTTTTAAAGCAGTCCTCGTGGTCTTGTAGCAGCCTACTTGCCTCATGTGCTTGCACCGAGGCAGCACAGCCCCTCAGGTCCTCTGCCACGTGTCATATAGTTGCTCCAAAGAGGAAGGCCAAATTTTTTTTGATGCAACTAAGCCACTAGAATGTTTTATATTTCGAGCTTTTGCAAATGGCGCTATACAAATAAAAGTTTGATTTGACTCAAGAGAAATTAGAACCACCCCTCACGTAAAACTTATTGACACTCTTGACTTCAGCTAAAGAGACGGCACACGTATGTATGGAGGA
>CAAKHG010050396.1:6212-17604 GCA_901007715.1 Dactylopterus volitans
CAAGTCTGCTTTTTTGGAGGGCTTTTTAATCAATACAAGTATGGTGGAAATTAGTGATTATGTGTTTCCTGTCTTCCTGGTGTAATCACTCATTACTTTGGAGGCTGAAACGCTCCTCTGCAGAATTCTGACATTTTGGAAGCGGCACACACGTTTTTAATTACTCATCAAAGACCAGGCTATTTTTGTTGCATGAAGTTTTTCAGCTGGCTGAAAAGCAGGAACAGCCTCGAGGCAGATCTGTTTGGCAAATTTAAGCTGCAGTAGGTAATTAACTAGAGTATTAAAAATATTTTTATTGCCGTTTGTATGCTTGTATTCACTTTATTTGCAATACGGACCGAAACCCATAACTCCTGTCTACCCACATTTTATTTTTTTCATATGCACAGCCAGAAGAAACATCAAAGTATTTTAGTGCTCATATGTCAGTTTGAAGAAATTCTCATCTTAAAACCTTGTTTGAAGTGATAATGGCAGAAATGTGTTGTCATTTTGTGAGATGTTTTAACTGTGAAGAAGAAAAGACACAGAATTCGGCTCAAGCAACTAGTATTATCAGAGTACAGCAGTCTATAAACTATCTAACTATCATTTTTAACCCACAAGTTGCTGAAGTGGATGGGAACACATACTGGCGTAACCCCTTCAACAGTCTCTGTAACCCCCGGCAATTGGAGGAGTTCATCGTCATGGACACTGACATCATCAGAGATCAAAAGCTGGGGGCAGGAGCTGGCATGAGGTCCAACAAGGTGAGCATGGGTGGTTTTGTGTGATTACAGAAAAAAATTGCACTATGAAAGAACATTGCTCTTTTGGAAGCAAATCAATAGTGAGCCATTTCACCACCCCTGAACCTACATGAGGAATTAGAGCCAAAACACCAAAAACGCATAGGAGTGTTTGTTTTGCCAGCACAAACGGTAAGGTTGGACGCTGCGTGATTGCGGCATCATTATTGATGCAACTCTCAGAGAAGGAACACGGGCAATGTCAATGGCTGGAATCTGAATTTGTATTTCGTGTGCATTTTTGTGTGTGTGTGTGCGTGTGTGTGTGCGTGCGTGTGTGTGTTTGTTTCAGCACACTCTGGCTGAAGTGTGGGTCCAGAAAACATCAGAGATGGACACCGGTCAGCAGTATCACTGCCGTACATTCCTGGGTCACCTGCTCAACATTGGTGACCTGGTGCTGGGGTGAGTTTGGAGGAGGGACGAGAGGTTAAAATGTTGCCCGGCAGTTGAGACTGATAACAGGTGGTGAGTTTACGTATGTGTTTATTTTTTTACCCAACAGATTTGACTTTGCCAATTCCAACGTTAATGATGAGTACCTGAATAAGATGAACCCTAACCACGTTCCTGATGTGGTAAGACTTCACTGAACATAACGGCTTGACCTCAGTGAATTAATCTTGACCATAAATGAGCCTGCAGTAACCGTTGCTGAATTGTTTGACACTGACCCCTTGTGGCAACACGGAATAGTAATTATTACATCTCCCCTTAGAATTGCATTAGAAAATGCATAAAGAATCTGTTGCAGTGTTTATTCATTTTTGCAATGCAACTGTGAACCTCGGGAAGGTGCTGATCAAGAAGAGCTACGACCGCAGCAGGAGGGTGAAGCGCAGGAACTGGAAACTACAGGAGATGGCCAGAGACCGAGACGGCATGGACACAGATGATGAAAGGTAAGACATTAATATTTCATGTCATGCGTTTTATCATGAAGTGACCCAGTAAAAGTTTAAAGAAATGCGGCAAAGGCCAATGAAACTGTTTCGAATTATTTTTGGATAAGGATGGAGGCCTGTGGCACAGAGGGATGAGCGCTATCAAGCTTTGAATACAAAGACAATAATTTCTTGGCTTTGGTGTTTTTTCGTGGGATTTTTTTTGACAATAACTCAAGACTATCAGCAGACTATTTTTGTAATGTTCAAGCCCTTGTAACAACTCATTTGCAGTTATGAGACGTTTCATGTGAAATACCTTTCATTCTATTTCTCATTAGCTATTCTTACATAGATGATGCTCACAAATTTAAAATATCTTGACCTCAGAAGATGCCAAAATTGTTGAATGCATTTGGAGACAATGGGATTTTTTTTGTTATACACAGAAATAAGGGAAATGCCTTCAACACCTGGAACACTGACTAAATACATGATTGTTTTTAGATAATGATTAGTAGGGGAATGTACCCATAGGTATCCTGTAGTCATACCACATGGGTTTGCCAACAACCTGTTTTTCTGTCCTCAGACAATACCAGGACTTCCTTGAGGACCTGGAGGAGGATGAAGCTCTGAGGAAGAACATTAACATCTACAGAGGTAAGCAGCCGCACACAGCAGACTTTGATAGATAAACAAGTAATTACTATGCTTTTTTTTTTTTTTTTTTTTGAGGCTGAAATTGTCTCCTTTATTTTTGTTGTCACGCGCTTCTGTGTTGGATTGTTAATATAGTCAAGTTATTTATTTATCTATGTTTTGTTTGTTTTGTTTGTTTTTTGTTTCAGATGTCTCAAAGATCCCAGTTGAGAGCGACACTGACGATGACGGCGCACCACGAATCTCCTTGGTGGAGATGCTGGAGGAGCTCAGCCTCTCTGATGCCACAGGAGGGGAGGGGGCGGACATGATGACAGAGTAGCCGGTAGCTGGTTGCTGCCCTGCCGGCGCGGGACTGACAGCTGATGTGTCAAATGTAGGTCTGCTGATAATCGAGTGGTAAGAGCAGGCAGGAGGCATCTGATTTTGCAATGGCAGCAGCTGGAGGGCCGAGAGTTCAAAACCTCGAAACTGTGCAGTAAAACACTGCAACTTTACGACAAATGTTTCCACTGAGAAATTAAGACACTCAATTGTTTAAACTGATCAGTTAGCAAGCATTCTGAGTGGATTTTTTTTTCTCTCCACGGAGTTCCTACAGATATATAAAGATATATATCAGCTATGGTTTCCCTTTTGTCATATAAGCTTTAAAAAGGGTGTGGAAATGGATTGCTTGACGAAATCTAAATAAATATTTGTCTTTCCTCACACTTGGCATTTACACATTTTTGAACTGGGGATATGAGAGTTGTCGTGTTTTTTTGTTGAGGCATCCACCAGAGGGAGCCTTGAAGCACTTGGAGAATAGAGGTAATGCATTCCAATAGCAGCACTTGCAGTCATCCCCGTCAAGCCTTTTTTTTAATGGTGTCATTTTACTACTGTGGTAACTGTGGGCAAAATTTCATTACTGACAAAGCGTTGCATGCTTTTCAGCCAGTGTGCGCTCTCTGCTGTGATGTGGGCTTCAGCTGAAAAAAGTCAGAATGAAGGCTACAACGGGGTGTTTGGTGTAAACAGTCTGTAATGACAGTAATTGGTAAAGTAGCGGTTAGCCAAGTATCCTCACATGTATACAGATATGTTATTATTTGGTAGACTGGAATTAATCTAGTTTTTAATCTTAGAATTTAATATTGAAACAAACCAATTGGATTGTAAAAGTGCAAAGCACAATGCGTCATGGTAATACACGGTCATTTCAGTTTTCTACTGTAGACCCTGGTTGTAAGTTGACATAGCTGCACATGGATGCACCTGCATGTATTAAGGCCAGAGGGAAATATGCCTGTGGTACTTATCAGGAGCTGCAGGACAACTAATAAAAGGGCAGGACTCTTATCAAAAAAGATATTTGCAGATGTTTAGATACCAATAACTCAGTCCTCTACTGCCACAGGCCAAAAGCGTTTTGTCACCTGGATGTTGAAACGTGCTGGTATAAAGCCCCATGTAATCTAAGACACTGGAGGAATGTGTATGACATGTCTCACATTTTACCTTGAGAGAGGGGAAGGAGGAGGTCCAGTTTGTTGTTTTTTTTTCACAAACCTGAGCAGGTTGGAAATGGTAATCAGATCTTGGGCAAGTAAATGAAGTGAATCTCTCCTGTGTGTGTGTGTGTGTGTGTGTGTGTGTGTGTGTGCGCGTGTGTGTGTGTGTGTGTGTGTGTGTGTGTGTGTGTGTGTGTGTGTGTGTGTTGGGGGTGGGGTTAACGATGTAGATGTCAACCATTCTGTTGACCTGATTTTCCCACCATCTTTGCATGGGTGCAAACTGAGCCCTTCTACCACAGCCTACTCATTTTCCAGCCATGAAAGGCCTCCACAACACCAGAACTACCAGGGCCAAGAATCACTCTTAAGTTGCCCAAGGCTCAGCAGGTCATTTTAGTTTTAGTTTTTTTGTTATTTCCACGTTGACATAAAGGTATAATCAATACAATCAATATAATCAATAACAGCTGCACTACCCTTAGGTGTTTATAGGAAAATGCGACTTTACATAAGATGGTCACAGGATACTTTTAACGTGTGAAACGACGAGAAAGGGGGTGATGGAAACAAAATATTGTTGCAAACATGGCACACTTTGCAAATAAAGAGTTTAAAGGGGCATCTTTTGTGTCAAATCTGGCATCTTCCTAGTGAAAACGAAATTCGTGCAGTGTCTGCGGTTCCGAACCAGCTCTCCAGCGTCCTCAGACGCTGACGGGAGTGTTGGGAGAATCCGCGCGTAACCGTCGCGCCACGGCCACTGTTTACACACCAGTGACGCACATTGTTGTGGCGTGGGATAACTCGGCTGGTCAGCGAATCCTGCACAGAGATAAGATCCCCCAACTGTGTGTCTTGATTGGCCCAAAACAAAGAGCGATGCCTCCACGGCTCAGACGCCAACTCGTTTCAGCCGATCGGATGCGTGAGTTTTGCGCTTTTTTTTTCTCAAGTTGTCCTCGCGCCGCACGTGTGACACGAATCAAATGAGCGTTGACGTCCCGTTTCCTCGCGCAGCCCCCCAAAAGCAGTTTTGAGCTTTTTTTTCTGGGTGTATTTAATAGCGTCTGATTGTGCACATTAGGATTTGTTTTTATCCAAGACGTACTGACCACTCGGATCTAGACCCCCCCCCCTCCCCCACACACACACCCTCCCCAAAAAATCATCATTTATTTCAAGATGCGCCAGTCAGCTACCAGTTTCTGAGCGCACGTGTTCAAAAATGAAAATGTAGAAATATATTTTAAATATAAATAGATCCAATCACCAGAATGTCAGCTTCTACTGATTGCATTCATTAAAATGGTGTCCGACAGAATACCAGACTACTTAAACGTCCTGTGCGAGTAGTTTCCTAATGTATTTATAAAACACTTATTCTGCATGATGGATGCAGTAAACAAAAAACTGCAGTCCTCGACCACTCGGGACTGGATGGTTCGACACCGCCTCGCAGTAATGAGCTCTGAGTACTGGCAACACCTTTTTTTAAAAAAACAAAACAAAATCTTCATACCGCCGTGTCTTTATAAACCAAAAACATCCCCAAATGCGACGTGTGAGGAGCCCCCGTGCGCCGTTCGCCGCCCCGGTGCAGCAAAGCAGCGCCGCCGCCGCCGCTGCTGCCGCCGCTGCCTACGTCAGAGGCGGCACTGCGGCGCGGCGTCGGGCTGCAGGACGGCGGCACCGACCGACCGATCGACGCGCAGCAGGAGGATGCGACACGGACGGAGGAAAGTTTTAGAGATGGTGCGCAAAGCAGCGGACGAGTCGACGCGAGGGGCACGCTGAGCCTCCCGCCGCTGAGCCTCCCGCCGCGCCGCAACCGCGCTGTCCGCCGACCTGCCCGTTACCGGCTCCCAGCGCGCGCCCGCATCATCCGTGAGCCAGGTGAGGTGAGTGTGTGTGTGTGTACGTGTGCGTGTACACTCGACTTGTGGGTGTGGTGTCATTTTCATAGTGTGTGTGTGTGTGTGTGTGTGTGTGTGTGTGTGTGTGTGTGTGTGTGTGTGACCCATTGCATATAGGGCCACGGGCAAACTGGTGAGGCGGCTTTTCCGTTTACACAAAGCAACGGAGCGGCAGCGGCACACGCGGGTCTGCGGCTCGTCCTGCGTTCATCTCCGGCAGCAGCGGATCGCGCCCGTCCAGGGTTGTTGGGGGTGGGTGGTCTTCAGGTTGGCCCGCTCAGGTGAGACGAGAGATGGGGGGCGGGAGCGGCTGTGTTCTGGTGTTGATTCGCGGAGGGTGTTCGTGTGCGCGCGGTTATAGAACCGGACCGTGAAACCAGAGGAGGGGGGCAGCGTTCACTTTGTGCACCAAACTTGGAAGCGCTTCTAGTGCAGGTGAGGCGGACCGGGTCATCATGGACGGTTATAATTTCTTACGGTGACTCCAGGAGGCCCTTAACAGGTGTGTTATCGCCCTCACACTGGGAGTTCATTTGACTGCTCGGTGAAGTCGGTGGCTGCCCTGCGCCGGGAAGAAAGAAAGAAAAAAACGACCTGCCTTGTTTTCCATTCTCTCTTCTTACAAAGTATATTCTAGAAAACCAGTTGAGTACACCTGTTGGCCCCGCCCCTTCCTCTGTGAGGGGGATCTGTTACTGGCTGACACCTGGAAACCTTAATGCAAATAAACACATGGCTGGTTCATCAGATAGACTAAACTAATTAATTAATTAATTGTAATTAATTGTAAAACACCCTGCAAACAAAACTTAAAAGCGGGTGGAGTTGTTTGGGTGTTTTTTGTTTGTTTTTTATCCAGATGTATCTTAAAGAGAATATTTTGAACTTTGTAGGCTTGCATAGATGGAAAACCATTGCTCATCATATGTGGGACCCCTGGGTTTAATTTCCTCTGATCCCTTGAAGACCCCGTGCTCCCACGTAATCTGCCTGATTGCCCCCTCAGGGATCTACTTTCTTAATTCCCCACCACACCTCCTTATTAATACACATAACCACAAGGAGTGTTTTTCTTCTATTTGGGGATTCATTTCCGTTGCATTAACCTACCTGTGCCCAGCATGATGCCAAAGTGGAAGCGACATCGAGTGTCATTCTGTGATGGTAGAATTCATTATCTGAAATGATGCATGCAATCATCTGAAGTCATTGTACAAATGATCTAACCAATCTTTACTGCATGTTAAATCACTAAGAACTGTGAATTTTGAAGTACTTGAGCTACACTTTATTTCTCCTCTACATTTTGTAAGCTGCGTTTTTACAGGCTCTACACCACATTCATGGAACAATTGTACTTTGAACAGCAAGGCCTTGCATACAAAATATGAGTCATGTTTGAAATATGTAGCGTTGCTGTCCTTACAGTGCTGGTCACATGATAATGAATTAGAATTATTTATCTGGTAAATATAATATGACACTGACGGGGACCATGAATACTTTTACATTTTAATACTTTTCTACCAGTACCACGTCTTCAAAATAGCAATGAAGACGTGGCTCAGAAACACAGAGATGCTATTGAATCACCCATGAATATTCATCACACACTCGGTGTGTTTCTTTATCATCTTTACCTCCTGACATCTCCCCGTTTCTCTCTTTCATGACATCTCTTTCTAACTACTCGATTTTCACGCTTCTCCATCTTCAGCCTGCAGGATGAACTTCAAGAACTTGAGGGAGTACTTGGCCTGGCTGTACTATCAGTACCTACTCATCACCGGCATCTATGTCCTGGAACCTTGGGAAAAATCCATCTTTAACTCCATCCTCTTCTCCGCCATCGCCATGGTGATTTACACCTCATATGTCTTTGTGCCCATCCATGTGCGCCTGGCACTGGAGTTCTTCTCCGGGATCTGTGGGGGCCAGCCTGAGAGCACTATGGCACTCATGACTTAACAAAAGTCAAAGAAAATGCAGGAAAAGAGGAAAAAGGGGGCAGTGATGGGTCCCCTAATCATTTTTTTATATCTCTGCTCCTCAGTTCTTGGATCTCCTTTAAATGCTATTTCATCCACAATCCCAGCAGTCAGTCACCTCATCCATTGCTAATCAACACTGAAAACATGAAGATCTCAACGGAATGTTCTGGAAATCAGAGCTTTGCTATCTTCTTTACATCACCAACTCCCCCGGCCTTACCCCACGGTATTAGACACGCGACTGTACACTACTTTCACATCCTCGCCGTGAAATGTCTTGTGAAATGTTGTTTGTCCTTTTTTGTTTTCATTTTTTCCTCTCACCATATGTCCTGTGTGAGTGCATACCGCCGCGGAGTTTTTGCATGATAGGGTCATATACAAGTAGTGGATTTGCATGCTCGTCTCACTACAAATACTGCGAGACTCTTCTCTTTCCACAAAGTTACTGTGTGTGTGTGTGTGTGTGTGTGTGTGTGTGTGTGTGTGTGTGTGTATATGTGTGTATATGTGTGTGTGAATTAGCTGCATCGCTCACTGATTGTGAGTAGGGCTGCAACTAACGATTATTTTGATAATCGATTCATCTGTCGATTATTTCTTTGATTATCGGATTTAGAAAAAAGTGCACAAATTTTATTTACATTGTAGGGAAGAGAAGAAGAAGGAGACGAGATGGATACTTCATTGAAAATTACATATTTTAAATCAACTTTGCTGCTGATATTTGGCTGTTACTGATACAAAGAGTAAATTAAAAACCATTAATGTGTTGGGCTTTTGGTTTATAAATCCCAAGAAGACGACCTCAAATGTCTTGTTTTGTATAAACCAACAGTCCACAACCCAAGGATATTCACTTTAGTGTCATAGACTAGAGAAACCAGCAAATATTCATATTTGACAAGATGGAATCAGAGAATTTGGACTTTTTCTACTTTAAAAAAAAAGCTCAAAACGATTAGTCGATTATCAAAATAGTTGGCGATTAATTCAATAATCGATTAGTCATCGATTAATCGATTACTTGTTGCAGCCCTAATTGTGAGCAGCTCTCTGATGAAGAGGGGAGTGGCGCTCCCCCCAAAATTTCTTGCAAGCACTTAACATCACTGGTTGATCTGTGGGTTTTGTATCAGAACCGCTATCACCTGTTTTAGTTGCCTTTATTCACCGTAATGCTAAGTGACAGGGCACATTGCACATTTCAAGAGGCTTGCCCACTCTTCATTTAGAGGGCTGACTGAAAAAGCTGAAGCTATGCAATCAATCTTAAAGTGTCACGATCAGGGATCTGTTAGCTGTGTTAATGTTGGTCCCAAGCTGTCACTTATTAATTCACTGATGGAAGCAAAGGAATAAACTGCAATAATGGCACAGATTATTGCCAAGCCCTCTCTTTATCTGCAGTGTTTTCACTGTCGGTATGTCAGGGAGGCGTGCTCAGCACTGAGCGTGAGCAAATATTGATCAAACACACCTTTTGCATTTCATGCTTGTCTTTGTTAATGACACAGCTTAATCAACAACTTCAGAACCGAAACTGTTGACGGGTACGTGCAGAGTCGCCGCCGTTAACTTGGCTGCAGTGAAAGCGCAAAGCCCGTCTTCCTTACCTGTCGCTGATCCATAGAGAATAAGTCAGTCTGTGGTAGTTGTGATGAGCATTGCGTACTTAGTTGTGTGCTTAAGGTTATCCTTGATTTTTTTTTTTGTGTCTTTTTTTTTTTTGGTGCTTTGGGACAAGGGCTCACTGATTACAGTCTAAACGCGATCTTTATGTTAACCTTATTTATATGGAGTTGTATTTATACGCTGGTAAATGCTTGGCTGGTTACAATGTCAATTACCAAACCTTTTGATAATTTATATCCAAGTTCTCATGTGGCCATAAAGACATCCTGTAATTTGCTCTTGATGTTCTTCACCAACTTAATGTGCTTTTGTATTTGTATTGCTCTCGGTTTATCTCATTTCACTGTCTTGCAGTTGTCTCCCACATATTTCTGTATCATGACTGAAGACCTTTATCAAGACAGAAAACATCTTTTTTTTTTTTAATTTTCTCTCATCACCGAATTACCGTTTTATTTATATTTGATAAAAGCACATCACTATTCAGAAAAATAAAGAAACCTGAAGATACTCCCGTCTCTGAATGTCTGCATATACTGAGAGCATGCAGAGCGCCGCGGCCGTGTTTGCCTCACGTACAGTAACTTTGTCGGCCGGTCAAACAGAGCAGTTTCTTTGAAATGGAGGTAACGCACAAAAGATTGGACAGCACACAAATCCTGACACAATGGTCCATACCACATGAGGTGGACTCGCACAATAACAGGCAGAGCTACCAAACCAGTTCTCTCCACGCGGTGCAGGAATGAATGCCCACAGGCTTCGCTTTCCCCGCTGCACATACAGTACGAGGGGTTAACCGATGCAGACAGAGTTCTGTGGTGTTCACCCACTTAATTGATAAAGACGCAATTTGTACCAAATGAAATGAATTTTACTCCGCATGTTTCCTGCCATTTATGCCAATCAAGAACAACGGTATGACCACTGCATATTTACCATAACATATAATGATACAGACCTGCAACAGATTCTCCCTTCTGGAGGAGTTTTATGATGAATTCTGACTGAATCTGTTTCAGAGAGGTGTTGACATATTCGACTATGACTATGACTAAGAGCGGTCCCACCACTATATTAGGGACACCTCTCAGTTTTAACCCAGTACAGTTCAACAGCACCACAAGTTACAGTCCCAGTAAGAGTCACTGAAATATGCCAACACCCCTCTAAAACAGGTTCAATCAGAGAATTTATTGGAGGGCTGTTGCATTATATTCTATGGTAAACATGCAGTGGTCATAATGTTATTCTTGACTGGTGTAAATAACATGGATGAAAGGAAACAGCGCGGAGCAGCAAATTGTTTTGGTTATCAGAGAGCTGCAGCAGAGGGACTGGTCAGTTGGTTACTGTGCATGTAGGCCTTGTAAATGGACACCTGCGACTTTTTTTTCCAGATGTTGAAACACAAGCACTGCAAAACAACGTGTAAAACTAAGCTCATCCTAAAAAAAAAAAGAAAAAAGGCTGAAGTCCATTAACCTAAGGCAAAACACCCCCAAAACATTAACCTATATGGTGCAAGTTGACATCTACCTAAAGGGCTTTGAAGAAGAATCTTGTGTTTGCAGTCTATATGTTAATTTAAATCCCATGAAAAATGAGGTCAGAGGTTATCTCCATAATGACAAGGTGTAAACATTTCTTTTCCGCAGACTAAAATGCTCTCTCAGGGCTGATGTATTGTGTTGTGTTTACATGTGGCCTGTGTCGTCGTCTTACAAATAAAACCGGGGGAACTCCTAGCAACTACCAGGTATACAGACAGAGAGATGCATGACACGGAAAAAAAAGCTCGCCAACAGTGCAACCGCCAGCCACCAGGTTTCAGGTTGCAAGGAAACCCCAGAAAGTATTCAAATATTAATATTATTGCCAACATTCAAACACACCTTCCAGTTTGGTTCACGTCTCACAGTCTCTGTCTCACTGTGTGTGTCTCACACACACACACACACACACACATATCTTAAGCACACACACAAGTGCATATTGTCCCAGTTGGTTGCT
>CAAKHG010050396.1:18262-42054 GCA_901007715.1 Dactylopterus volitans
TACCCTCACAATCTGCTGCAGCCGATAACGTCATCACGCATCAGACACAAACCTGTGTCCTTAGATGACATCCGTTGACTCGACATTATAAAGGCGCAGTTTCATGCTGCGTTGTCAAATATGAATACTGATCCTACAACTCGGTCAAGTCACTCATTGTGAATCACAATGATATGTTAGTTTCTGAATTACTGATGTAAAAATCAAAAGAAGGAGAGAGAATACAAAACACTAACCTGCTATTATGATGTATTGTGATTTAACAGACCTCTTTTAAAAGAACATTGTTGGTACTGCTGGGCGTGTGTGTATGTCTATGTCTTTGTCTTTTGTCATACGGTGTAGTGTTTCAGGCGTGGTAAAACCCACTATACATGCAACATGTGGTAATTTCAAGAGGTAGTAATGTAATGTACATCTCCAAAAACATTACTTTAAAGTCGTGTTTCGTCCCTGTGAGAGTACAGGAAGCTCTTATCAGACAACATTGGTAAATAACTTTATTTCTTTAAGATTTGCGAATTAATTTAGACCTTATACTCAATAGAGAAAGACAGAGGCTCCTAATACATTGTTGTCCAGTCATGCACTGAACAAACAAAAAATATAAGACATAATTGCCCCAGTGATGCCATGATTCAGGAAAATAATTCCATCCACGACAGACATGCACGCAATCACATTTTGTTGGTTTTTGAGGGTAAATTATGTTTAAGTCGGAGGAGATTACAGTCCAGACTGGTCTCGAAAGGTAGAGGCCTCAGCAAGTGCTGCCATACTTGGACAAACATGAAGGAGATATTCACTTCAAAACACAACTCCCATTTCCACAGTATATCTGAATTATGAATCAGTCAATACAAGCAGGGGAGTGGCTGCCCTGATAAAAACATGAGCCCAGCAAGGGGTGAAACCACCACTGGGGCCAAACCCTGTTGCGCTAAAAAAAATAACAAAAAAACACTTTCACTAAACATGAAATTCTGCTGTGCTACATACTGTATTTTGTTTTTATAGTGGAAGGTGCTGAGGAGGAATTTGTAACAGGCAGGAGGGATGTGTTCCTATATTTTGTGAATATGCTTTTTTTTTATTTTTTAAATGGTGTCCAGGCTTTAATCAGAACTGGTATGTATTTAATCTTGACATACCACGGTTCAGGGCTGTGCCCCCACTTGTCCTCCTCACTTTACCATCCACCATCATTGGCCTTGCACTGAGCCCAAAGGCCTTGGGGCTGGTGGGTGAATTCAAGATGTGACTGGTCCAGTTCAGTTTCAATTATAGAACAGAAATAGTTCAATCTGCCAGTTTTGGGCTAAACATGCATGCACACACACACACAAACAGTTGTGTTTGCTTGAAAGGCACATTTGCCCCCCCAAGAATGGGGGGGCAAATGTGCTAGTGGGCCGGTACAGCCGTGCCACTGTTGTACCAATTTTTTTATAACATGCATTAGTTGTGTCTTATCAATTATGTGATCTGAAGAATCACGATGGATAATTGAGGCTCTGTGAGTTGAAGGGGTGGTGTGGTTTAACTAAACACAACGCTGCCACCTCGTGGTAGAAGAGAGAAATTCCAAGTTTTTGTTCACTGCAGTTAAGGAATGATGTCAATAAAGGTATTCTTTACAGTACTCAAGCAAGTATAATACTTGTGGTTTTCTGTATTTGTAGTGAATTGTATCTATATTCAGGGATGTTGAATCATTTGAGAGGACATTTTATTATGTTAATATTTTTAGGGTTGTTGCTTGATTCATCAGCATATTTAAGGACTTAATTGTCCACCTTAGGTCTGTCTGGTTGCCTGCTTGTCCAATTATGCACAATGCCCAGTTAACAAGTTGGAGATTGATGTTGGTATCATATTGATCCACTGATCTCACTCCTGATAAGAAGGTGAGAAATAATTTGCAATACAGTATTGAACTGACTGTGCAAGAAAGAAATACCACAAATTTCATTACATTCGGATATCTCAAAGTAAGTTAAGTAGATATATAATGAGCACACACAAAATTATTTGGAGGGGCAAATCAATCAGTCTGAGTACATTTAAAGAGTACACTAAATCCTTGTGGAAATTAAATATACATTTTGCAGTGACCAAAAATGCTTTTTCAGTGGAAAAATACATCTCACACATTGTGGCAGGAGAAAGTGTCTCTTGTCCTTGTCTGACTCACTGTCAGCAGAATTATTGCAGAAATCATTGGGAGCTTTTTCTGCAGGAACTGCTATGTAGATTTTTTTTTTTTTGACAAGATTTCGTTATAAAGAACCAAAAACTTGGGTTGCAGAATAATCATCATACAGAGAACAACTTCTATTCACAGCAGCCTCCAGATTTCTTTTTCACGATTAGAGTTAAAGTAAGGTAATACACCTCCTACCATCCATCCAAGTCATCTTTGGTCCTCTCTCTGCTCCGCTGCACCTGCTCAGTAAGTTAACTCCGCCTTATCCTTTGCTCTACAGAGTGTGTGGATGGAGGCTGAGGGCAGAGCCAGTGCCAGTGTTAAATGAATGCACAGGTGAGCGGCGCCTGGGTCCTCTGTGACCAGCTGGGCACCGTAAGCTGACCGCTGCTGTTGTGTGTGGTCTGAATGGGGCTAAGAGCAGATGGGGTTGAGGTCAGGCATAGAGAACCCCCCCCCCCCACACACACACACACACACACACACACACACACACACATGCATTCACACACTCACACACACGGGAAGGCAGGTCCGGGCGGCTACACCTGAGATGGTGGGAGGGAGAGGAGGAAGAGCTTGTGAAAGGACTGAGGAGACTGTTGAGCTGCAGCAGAGGTTTTGAGAAGATCAAAACGGTCAAACACAATTTTCTCCTTTTCAGTAGCTCTGATGTCATTCTCACCATCTCACCATCAACCCTCTCTCTGTTTCCCGAATTTCATTTCCCGTCTTCCTGCTTGCTCAAAGCTTGTCATAGATCCCTCTGAGGACGTGAAGTCTTGGACAACTCAGGCATGTCCACTGCTCAAACATTCATTGTCATGGGCAAGTCAAGAGTTTCGACGAGACGGCTACCAGAAAATCGCTTCTCGACCAAAACCTGATGCTATCTTATTACGCCTTGAGAATGAATCATTGTCCTCCCATCATAGTAAGCAAATGTACCTGCCAGCAGTCTTGGGGACTCATGTGCAGAGAAGACTGTCACACAAGCATAGTAAGCTGGTGCCTTTGACCAACGGCTCAGGTTTAGCAGTTGTTGAGTGAGAAGATTATCTTTGGGCAAAAGCTCTCTGCTGGATGTCCACCAAGCTCCCTCTGCAGCCCCAGGCTGAGGATCTGTGGTGAGTCATTTTAAATTTACTGCTGCAGATATACAGTATACAACATGCAATGCCAGGCAGACAGTTTGCATGATTTCTGCATGGCACCATACCGAGTAAAAGACGGAAGTGGTCTGCATTTCCCGCTTGCAGCTGCATGCATACTCCTGTCCAAACCCGTGCTGGAAAAAGAGTCGTTGTCGTGCCCTTGCCTCTGTCACAGAATCCTCTTTGCTTGGCATTGTCCCACCATAAGAGCAGGGTAGTTGATTGGATGTTGGAGGAATGCCTCCCATATCGGATGACCCATTGCCCAACGGCCTTTGCTCCTCGCCTAGCTCGCAGCGAGGGAGTCCTCCTCGGGTGCTGTATCCCGTGTCACAAAAGCACCTTTCTACACAACAGGGGTACAGAGAATGAGCCACAGCACAGTGGTTCTCCTTGAGTCGGATCCAGCCTTCCATAGTTGGATTTCAGACCTCCCCCTGTGCCTCCAGAAAAGACCCTCATTGGTGGGAATGCTCTTTCGCCCAAGCCTGGCAGAGATATCAGCGAGACCTGGAGCTCCTGAGACTGCCTTCAAACCCCTGCAAGAGAGGATAAAAGACCATACCACTTATGCATAACCGGGTGAGTGTTTGCTAGATGATTTACTCTGCAAAGAGACTTTGCATGATGACATGACATGGTAAACTGCTAGGATAATCTTTTTACATAAACAGCATCTTATTTTAAGAATGTCTAAAGTCCAAACATGCTGCATGAGGGGTTTTATTCCAGCTAATTATTTTAGCAGCCGAATTGACTAGCTTTCTTTGATTTTATGGTTGAGAATAATGTTGCTTCAACCTGGGATGGACAACGTAGGAAATGTGCAAGAGGAGATAGAGAAACAAAGAAAAGGAATCATCTATGTCAGGGCAGTAAAAACAAGATTGGGAATGGTTTCAGACAGGAGGAGAGATCATCAGTCGTTAGAGATGAGAGATTTACAAAAAAAAGCATATGCTATGTTTCTAATCTCTTGTGCCTCCTGAAAATGATACGAACATAGACAAACAGAGATGTCATGTATTAAGTAATCTGTTCTCAGATCCCAGTCAGCCATGAGGATTATCTGTTGTCCATCGACCCTTGTGGCTGTAGTTGCGGTTACATTCGCTGTGGTGCCCTGCGCTGAAGCTAAAACCACGCAGAAGTACCAGTACACCAAGAAGCCCATCGCCCAGGTCACCATGCACAGCCCCGTGACCACTATCATGCCCAGGACTCTTAAGACAGCGTCCAGCATAAATCCCGTAGAGCCCCATCGGCCGCCCGCCACAGAAAGGACCTCCTACCCCATCCATGTCCTCCCACAGCAATACCCAGAGAGCACCGCACCCACTGGTGTCGGCCCTGAGAACTACACCCTGGATTACAATGAGTGCTACTTCAACTTCTGTGAGTGCTGTCCACCTGAAAGAGGGCCCAGAGGACCAAAGGGAGACAGAGGCTTGGCTGGTAGGAGACAAAAAACAACAACAACAAAAAAACAAAACAAGATACCGATCTGATTAATTAACTTGTATATTTGTGCATTTGCTCTCAGTGTTTAAAACACAAGTTTTCTTCTAGGACCACCTGGGGATAGAGGCCTCACAGGAGCAGCTGGTTTACCTGGACCACCAGGTGTGAGTGGTCCTATGGGCTTAAAAGGAGACAGAGGTAAGTATAATATGGTTTGACGCGAAAGCAAATGGTCAAGACTCATAAAGGGTCCATCTTACTGCACTCACCTGCTTGTGTCCCTTTACTTTGTCTCCTCATCTTTTAAATGCAACTGTTTTCCTAACGCAGACCCAGAAAACAGAACAAATAATCTAAGTAACTTTTAATTTTCACAAGTCGGCCAGCTCTCAAAACATGCCAAAACAGGTTTCGTGTTTCATTGTTGCACACGTGGCAGTGATGTGTTTGAGTACCTGAACATCTCCGCACCAAAGTGAGATGTCGGCTCTAAGAATCTGTGGATGTGGTTGAAGAATCAAGACCAAATTAATGTGATCACGACGTCCCGACATTGGCCCGAACTCCAGGACTCTCTTGCAACAAATGTTAGCAGACACTTCAAATAAGACTTCTTCTGTCAGGCCGACGCGCAGATATTTTCACATTGCTATTGTTGGATGTTGTTGTTTTACTAAAAGCATTATTGTGTCATTTGCCAAGGGGATAAAGGTGACAGAGGAAACAGTGGGACAGCTGGGCCACCAGGGATTCCAGGGAAACCAGGACAGAAAGGTGCAGAGACAGTATGACTTCCTCGGAAAATCACTGCAGTCCTCTCAATTGTCCTGACTGTTGTCACTCTGCTTCCCTTTTTCTGCAGGTGATGTTGGCTCAAAAGGTGAGAGGGGTGAAATAGGTTTGCAAGGTGTTAAAGGTGATGGCGGGCAGAAAGGTGAACCTGGCCAGAATGGCACTGCTGGCGTGAAAGGAGAACCAGGAAAAGAGGGGCCAGCCGGACCTCCAGGAGTGACCTTAGAGCTTGGTCCTAAGGGCGAAAAAGGGGATAGAGGAGAGTGTGGCACATTTGGGGAAAAAGGACAAAAAGGAGACCGTGGGGATTCTGGGTCTCCTGGCATACCAGGAGGAATGGGAATTCCAGGAATCAACGGCAAGCATGGTTCCCCAGGTCCTGTCGGCGTTCGAGGGGATCCGGGACCTCCTGGACCACAGGGGGCACCAGGGGTGAGAGGACCTGAGGGATTACAAGGTGTAAGAGGGATGCCTGGGCCAAAAGGGGATAGAGGTTACCCCGGGATGAGAGGTGAGCGGGGAATTCGTGGGTTCAAAGGTGCAAAGGGTTCCGGGTTTCCTCAGAAACGCTCAGCCTTCAGTGTGGGTATCTCCCCAAAGAAGTCTTTCCCTCCCTCTGGTTTCCCGATCCGCTTTGACAAAGTCTTCTACAATGACGAGAACCACTTCAATGTCACATCCAACAGCTTTACATGTGTCCACGCCGGGGTTTATGTCTTCTCCTTCCACATCACCGTGCGCAATCAGCCACTGCGAGCCACCCTGGTGGTGAACGGGTCACGGCGGGTAAGGACTCGGGATTCTCTGTATGGACAAGACATTGACCAGGCCTCGTCTCTGGTGGTGCTGCGGCTGGCGGTGGGCGACCAGGTGTGGATGGAGACGCTCAGAGACTGGAACGGGGCCTACGCCAGTAGTGAGGATGACAGCATCTTCTCTGGATTCCTGCTTTACTCATTCTGACACTAGCTAGTGCTACACTCATATCCTTGCGTGTGTGTTGCATTGTGACCACACTGATGGTGATACTCAAAACTACGACTCATGAACTCTTCCGACATTGGACTGTATACTGTAGCGCAAGCACAGAATTTATGATTATTATTATTATCACTATTACCATTATTATTATTATTATTATTATTGTAACAATTTATTTGTGGGCGCGTTTCATGACACTCACGTTCACCATACATAAGCCGTTAGATCTTTTTTTTTATTTTTTTTAGAATAGTAAAAAAATAAAAATAAAATACAATGTGTGCATTACAGCTATAATATTGAATTTGCTAAATCTTAATTGTCAAATGTGATGGCTGTCCCATATGCAGGGTAAATTATCCAAATGAAGCTCCACAAACATTTAGGCCCATTGTGGAAAAAATGTATGCATGATGACATTATCATCCAGGTATTTAGGATGAGAGAAACTAGAGTTGATCCAAAATACCCAAAAAGAAACTAAAATGTATACCTAACATGTATTTATGTATATTTAAAGCTACTGTGATTCTTGTCTCTATAATATTTCTACTGAATATACCAGCAGTTAGCAGCATCAGTTGCTTTAAGTTGTGGTTCCCACTGACAAACTTGCTGCACATTCAGGTGAGAAGAACATGCTTCCTTTTTTTCCCCCCGCCCTGCTGTGTCTGCATGAAGTCCTTTGAATGCTGAGGAAACCGTTTAACTGCAAATAAGATATGGAAATATATGATGAATGTCTTTAGTTTACAGAGAATATCGCTGTGTCCTGTTACTGTGCTATTTCAGTTTTCACAGTAACATTTTCATGCTATCATACAATACTATGAATATCTTGACGGCGTCGCTGGTTATGAAAAGAAAGAGTTCACCGAGAATAAACTCCAGTAGCACGTATCATTTGTGGAATTCTTTATTTCCTCCAGCCAAAATAACAAGTCATTATTCCCAGCACTACTGATCAGTTTAGTTTCTGTAGGCGAGATCAAGTTGATACCTTACAACCTGTACCATGAACATTACGAATGTCTGTCACATAAACTGTGCAACGGCGGCATGGTGGCCACCCTTTCATCGCCCCTGCGGGCTGAATAAAAGTCGGGGCCCAGCTGCAGGAGGCATCCGGATTGAGGCGGGAGGACGTAGCGGCCGTGCATCTCTGCTGCGCTCCTGCTGGGACAATCAACCCCCGAGGTCATGCAAAAACTGTACAATGCTTTGCACTTATCACAATTGATGAAGGGGCGATAATGGAATTCAAAAGTTTACACAAAAACATTGCCTGTTGCATTTGCTCTCACATACCTTACACTCTTCCAAAGCTTTTTGCCTCACTCAGCTTTGTGAGGCCCAACTTCGGTATCTTGGCCTTGCAACTGTACCGGCCCGGGATCTTCCTGATGATGGTATAGTTCTCAGAGGTTGCTGTTCCCAGTCGTTGGTCATTCATGTAGAAATAGTAGTTGATTGGAGGCACGGGTCCTTGGGCGTTGTACTTGATGTGGCAAATGAGCATTATATTTGTTGGAGCCTGGTTTGTGTTGATCTCCAATTCTGGATTTGACAGAACCTCTACACATAACAACAACAACAATAGACACAACAGAGGAAAGAACATCAGTGGAGTCATAAGGATAGCTTGAAATTATTTTTGGTGAGTCCTTGACTTTTTTTATTTTTTTTAAATCCAGCAACATAATCATGTAAAATTTTCACTGAGGTCCTTAACACATGGCATTCCTATCGGTCTCAGTCATACTTGGGAACAACTACTTAATTCTACTTACTGTAGAATTTAATCACAATTAAACTAGTTAAGATTTCTGAACTTTCAAGTTCACTGAGAGCTGACAAATTCGCCAGACGCAAACCAGCACGTGATCTCACCTAAAACCTGCACTTCAGTGGCAGCTGAAATCACAGAGATTGAGCGCCGTTGTACATCCCAGGATGCACTGCAGGAGTACAGTCCTCGTTCCTCCAGGGTCAGGTTGGAGAGGTAGAAATTTGGGCCATTTTGTCTTCTAACTTCCAAGCCATCTTTGTACAGGATCACTTCACGGAGCCTGGGGTTGCCCCTGACGTGACAAGTCAAATTCAAGGACTGTCCAACCAGGCCAGGATCCAGCGAGCTCCGCAGAATCGCCCACCCTCCTACACAGACAGCAGAGAGACGGATGTCAAACAGCCTTCTTGAGCCGTGTGGTCTGAAGCAAAAACACCATACAAACTCACATCAAGAGTTTAGTGTTTCCCAGTATTACCATTTCAAAAGAAGCACAGGTATGACGAGGAGGCAATTTGAGGTCATTGACACGTGACGTGTGCTGATACTCGTGGACCAGGTCTTACCATCCACATTCAGCTCCACAGGCACACTTGGGAGGGTTTTTATTTTTCCCACTAATGTATCCCTCTCTCCTCGGCAGTGATACTTCCCACTATCTCTATGAGAGGTCATCCACAGTGAGAGGGTATTGTCTCCCTGGTTCAGCTTCTTGGACCCCCGGAACCACTGGATATTCCAGGTGGAATTGTGCTTATCAGGAATGCTGCACCTCAGCTGCACATTCTCGTTTGAGAAGATCCTTGAGTGTCCTGATACCATCTCCAGAACAGCACGAAAGGAGACCACAGACATATCGACAGTGGCTGGTGCGTGGAAAAAAAGAACAGATATTAAATGTAGCATAGTTTTTGCAGTGAATAATACGCAAACAACCTTTCACTGAACATGAAAATTCGATGCAACACCCACAGTCTAAAGGAAGTGAACAGGCCTGTTAACAAACCGAGTGTTGAGTGTTTGCACTGCACATCTAGGATTATTTGCTACATACCTCCAGACGCCAAAAAATGTGGTAGTGCTGAAAGAACTGAAACAGAGACAAAAAATTGAAAGTAAATTTCGAGTTAACAATATTTCAAAGCAAAATTATCAAATTTGTGCGTTACTGCGAACGAAACTCACCGAGGAGGGAGATGACCGTGTCCATTGTGGGATTTGTTTGCCAGAAGCAGAAACTGAGAGGCATTTTTATTTCCAAACGCGAGGGAAGTGAAAATGATGGGGTGTCCTCTTTTCTGTGAATAACATCCCCTCTTGCTGTGTTACTGGGTATATGTTTTGTCGCAGCATAACTTCTTTGTGCTACAGGGAATATTCAACTATTCATATGTTTGGCTCTTTCACCAAGTAAACCGGCGGGAGGTTGATGATGTTGTGTCGGGAGCATTGCGAGTTTTTCAGGTTGGGACTTAAAAGTTGCTGTTGCTCAGCTGCACGAGATCGGATCTGCCTCAAACTTTGTATGATAGCCTGTCCCATAACCACAGGCTGATATTGATGTAGTACAGGTGTGTCAAAATGGCTCACTAGCGCCACTACAACATTTCAACAAAGCAGCCCCCGCAGCGTGGTCCATGTAAAAATATGAAATTTTGTAGAGATACGCATTTATCAAGCCCAGACAAACCCCAATGAAGCCATTGCCTAAGCCCAAAACAGAAGTTGACCCTTTTGAAATGTGTGCATGTTCGGGGGAAGGACGGGGGGTTCTGATATTTTTTATTCTTCACAATGTTCTTTTTTGGAAGCTGAAGGGGATTTCTTCGCTAAAAGGCTTGTTGCGTAACAGACCACCATATGTGGCTATATCAGAGGAAATGTGTATGATGTACTTCATTTGGTTTCAGTGGTATTGATGTGGCAATCCAATCATGTTTACTAAGCGTTTAATTTATATTTCTGAGAAAATTGTTCCTTTTCCTTTCGTTTGCAGTTTCATCACCACCTAATCTGAGGTGCAATATGTGTCAATCCGGGAAAATGTCGAACAAAACAGGGGAAACAGATGTAATACACCCTTCCTCTAAAATCTGTGCTCAGCTGAAATGAAATGCTGGAGAGAGTTTCCCTGCAGATCTGATTACGTAATGTAGAAAAAATGCTGGTTGGGTGAATCAACTGTGAACTACAGCAACCGTCTAAACTGATTTTTCGCAGGGACAAATCTGCGAAAGTTGTCGCAGAAGACAAAGAAAATCTGAAATTATATAACTTGGCATAATTACTTGGGAAAAAGCGTCATTAATTGCTGGGAATTTTTGTTTCTGAATGTCAAACTCATACAGATGCAGGACTGCAGTTTAAATACCTGATGTACCGCCATATGAAACAACACGAAGAGCAGGAACTCCACATGAGTACACATGCATTTTCAATTTTTATTAGTCATCATCACACACCCATAGAGACAAGTAAACCAATACTGCCGCAATAAGTTACATTTAAATAAAACACAGTATTGATTTACCTTCCTCCATGTGATACAATAACAAACCTATAAGGTTACAAAGATGATGTGTTAACTTTTTAAAATACCTGATAAATGGCTTACAGTGCAATATAAAGTTATTCAAGCAAATACGTTTGCATTAAAAGCCTTTTCCCAAACTAAAAGTGTAAAGAAACAATACACCAACTACGCTGCTGCAAATATGAATCGATTAAAAAAATAATAATTGAGCAACAGAAGTTAATATCAGCCCAAAGGTTACAAAGAAATGTGCCTTACATATTTTCCCCAACTTTTCAACACTCCCAAATAAGAGGTTTTAGAAACATCGGCTGCACTACAGAACTTCCAAATACCAAGACATGCCTGAAATACATCTGTGGCACCACAACACTGCTTTCACCCAAGAACGATCCTCTACCTTTCCTTCATAAATATTTAAAACTTTTAAACATCAAAGAAAATTTTTTTAAAAAGTGCTTCAAAATAACTTTAAGCCGATTACGTTGATTCTCCCGCACTACCAGAGTAACCAGCCTTCGGAGTGGTTCCAACATCTGCTGCTTACGGCCAAACAGCGTCCTCTTTGTCTTCTCATCTACCAATCAAACTGCCATGATTGAGCTAGAAAAACAGTCTCCTAAAAACGTATTTATCTTTTTTCCCGCAGGGCACGCTCACGGGACCCTCTCGAGATTATCGATGAATCAAGTTGAATCACGTCTTGTTCAGTCATTAGAATTCATGTTACATATCTTAACGCATTGCTCTATGACAAGAGTGCTACTGTAAATATTACAGGATTCATGTGTCCTATTGCATCCAGAAGGATTGATTCCTGCTACTCTATAGAAAAATAAAAATCACCTCTGTACATCCAGCTCACGACTAGAGTGAGGGTTCTGGCATGAAACAAGACGACAATATTCACACCTAACTGGAGGACGTCTATGATTTATCAATGTTAATGGAACACATCCATGCAGCACACACGCACGCGCACCCTTATATGCCCGACTATGACACACACTACTGGAAACTTCACCGAAGACACCGCGCCTCTGCTCTAGAATTATTTTAGGGGGAAGGAAGTTAAGTTTCTGATTCCTCTTAAGTGACCACTTCCTCAGCCAAAAATGACTTTTCACTGAAAATCACTGGCATCTTTTCATTTCTTAATCCACGGTTATTCGGGTTCTGCGAAATCGCCCCCAGCATTCGGACACATCATGCGCTGCCTACACACCTGGATGTGTCGTGCCATGACAGAAACGTCAAAAAGGTGCCACCCAAAAAAAAATAAATAAATAAAGGGGGCGGAGGGTTCAGAAATATGTTAAAAAAAATCCGACCCAGCACATTTTCTGGTCTGCACTGGGATGACTTGAGCACTCAGGTGCTGGCGATGGCAGCGACGAGGCTGCCCAGCATTGCCTCAAGAGGTGCTGCTGCGTCTTGGTGTCAGAATGAGCCTTGTGGAGGCGTTTCTACCTGAGCAGCCATGTTATTGGAGGCAACGGCAACACAAAGGGATTCACGTTTCCTGCAAAGGATCGGGATATTCTCTGGATATTCCGAAAGTTTTTAAAAGGACGTGGGCGGCCCTGCATGTGTCCGCAGATGCTGCGCCAGAGTTTTCACGACACGAGTATTCATGACCTCCACAGCACTTCATTTTACACAACCTGGCGTTTAAGGAACAGTTGGGCGTTTTTGGGAAAGTCACACGACTACTTGTGGGCAAAGACCTCCATCACACATCTGGGAAGCATTCCTCTTACTTATGGGAAATAAATTATGTCACCCAGAAAGGGACGCTCTTGTGTGAGTTGGCTTATGAAATGGTTCGTTACCTTTGACAGCTTTTGAAATTTCATTTTTTTCGACATCTATCTTATTTTTAAATGTTCACTGACACGTACACTGGGGGGAGGGCGATACGAAACGCAATAAAATTTTGCTGGAGTGTTGCTGGAGTCCTGTTATCGCTTGTTTTTTCTACAATGATGTTATAAAAAGGTATCATAGGTGGGCTTTAAGAAAGAGCTAGGCTCGCCGTGCAACGCAAAGCCAGGCCGACTGGTTCCTGTGGAACAATATCAGCCATTATCATCCGTGTAAGTGCATCTCCCAAAATACTGATCCATTTCTTTACTGCTTCGATTGCTCCTCAGGCTGTTTTCTATCTTCCCGTCACCGCAGCCTGGACGCGGACAATCGCTGGATGGATGGATGGATGGATGGAATAGAGACGACTCCAATGGAAATGGGATCCATATTAGACGGCCGCTGTATGTGCGTTTGGACAGAAAAGTGTACGAGCAAGGAGAGAGGGGAGTGTGGAGTAAAGCATCTAAAGGTTTGGGGGTCCGGGGGTTTGTTTTTGTTTTTTCTTTCAGGACAGAACTCTTCACATCAACCAGCAAACACTTGCGGTTGAAGCGGCGGCGGCAGGTGCTCGCTCTCAACGTTATCGGAGTCAATTGCCGAGGAGGCGGCGGTCGTCCCAGCGGCCGTGGACGCGGGCGTTTTTTGTGTCTCGGGTGGGAAGCTATCCAGGACGCTCTGCACCTTCTGTTCCACTTCGTCCGTCCAGTCGATGAGGTCATTCTCCAGCTGGCGAGCCTTCTCCATGACGCACTCCTGCCTTTGCCCGAGCCCGGTCAGCAGGTCCAGTCGTTTGTGAACCTGACTGAGGGCTGTGCTTCCTGGAGAGCAGGAGGAGGCTCCGGAGGCCTGAGGCCAGTTGGGGGACGCCTGACCAGACATGTAGAGCTCGAACTCCCCAGAGCTCAGGTTCAGAGACTGGGCGTCCAGCTTCTCGATGAAGGCCACCGCACAGCACTGAGGGGGGGAGGATGGAGATGATCAGCAAAAGAACATTTCATTTTTCTTTGACTATCACCATACTGATCATTACATCCCATTTTTTAAAGATGCCTTTACATATTCTCATCCCTCCAGGTCACAGGTATCTCAAAGAATTAAATCAAGTCAACTGGACTTGGTTATGTCTCTGGAGGACTTTTTACTTCTTATTCAAGTGGGCTTCATCAGTTCATGCTGTTCCAAAGACTACAGCCAAGACTAGCGAGCTTCACTGATTCAGTTCCGTGATATCTTTTTAAGAGTCAACACTTAAGCTTAGCACTTAACAGCACACACAGTTTGTGGTTGACAGCCACTAACTAAACAGTATATATACGGATGTAGTTCATCACATCAGTGTACGCGCATAAAAATACGAAAGCATTCCTGTGTTCACAACTTGTTTCCACTGCCTCCCAAGTAAACTCGCATAAAAATAAAACTTTTCCAACTAGGATTGATCAGAACAACTTTCCTCTTCAATATACGGAAATGTGGAAAATCCAAGCCCGTATAAACCATACTGAGGAGTTCCAGCATTAGTCTTTTTCCTGACCAGATTAGTGAAGTAGTAACCATCCTCTCCGGTCATCAGTCTGCTGGGGTTGCAGAATCGGGTGATGTACTGGATGTTGGACTGGAGCCGCGGCGGATTCGCTTTCAGCACGATGTAGATGAGCGTGGGGAGGAAGTCGTCGGCGGACGCCGCCTCTTTCTTGCTGACTTTGATGGCGTTGAAGATGTGCTTGCTGCACCGAGTGATGCACGCCAGCTTGTCTTTGGGCACTCGCTTTGAGTCGATCTCAATCACATCTGGAATGACGCAGAGGTTGGAGGAGATCAGCGATTATTCACCAGTGCTGCTAATGGCCTCTGGACAGTTGACCAGCGCGAGGCTCACCAGTGATGGCTTTGACCACGCTGTCAGACACTTCAGGGATCTCCTCGTCTACAGGGACACAAAGCATCTCAATGGTGACCCAGTGCAAAGCTCTGAAAAAAACAAAAATCAGCATTTCAGTCCTGGTAACCCTCAGGTGCACATGCAGCTGCTTGATTGCTCTCTGGGGGAATTCAGGTAGAATCACGACTCTCTCTTCTCTCTCTTAGGCGTCTCTTGGCATCGCGACAACAATGTGTGCTTTAACCTGATTCTCTTCTGAATGGCCAGGTCTTTCTTCTCATCATCTGTGGTCTCAGGACAGAAGACTTCCTTGTAAAGACGAGTCATCATGTACTTCTCTACTTCATCCATGACGCTCTCGACATGATCCGACGAGCCTACAGGAGCAGAAGCCCAAGGAGAAACAGACGGCAAAGACCGTTATACACCGCTCATGATTTGGGAATCGCTGATTCAGTCTACAGTGACAGCAAAGAGGGACCTTTGAATTGGGTCTGAAGGCGTTCTGAGAGATTCTGGTAGAAGTCCTGCACGCATTCTGACAGGTCCTCAACACCCATGTCCTGCACGAGGTGATGGAAATGAACAGTTTTACTGGCGACTGCCTACAGGACTCAGCCTCACAATACGTTCACGTAATCCGTTTGAATGTGACAATCACCATTCCACGACAAATAGACAGTTCAAATACTCACAAACACGGGACTTTTCAAAGCCAATTTCATCCACAAACACTGTGAGTAACGCGGTGCCGCTCACCCGCTTATAGGCCATGCTCTCCGTGAAGGCCCGGCACTGTTTGAAGATCTCCCTGCCAGACTTCAGGGGCTTCAGAAAATCTATGAACTCTCTTGTCGCGAGGTCGGTGTCCGCATAGGAATGGCGGCTGGCTGTGGAGCTGGAGCTGGGGCTGGACTGATCGAACGGAGCTGCATCTGAGATAAGACATTTAATGTTGTATCATCACAGTCCCGGACAAAAGATTTTTTTTTTCTCCTCACGTGTCAAATAACGTTGCCGTGACGAATGATCAGAGAGAAAAAGCCTGCACTACGACAAATAAAAACACCACTGCCACCTGAAGACACTGTCACCGCTAAACAGAAGCGAAGAAAACGATTTAAGCTATGAACATCACATGCTGGTAATACCTTTTTTTGGTGGCGTTTTTGCTGAGGGAGTAAAAAACTTTGTGACTGTGTTGACCTTGCTGGTTTTTTCCTTCGTTTTTCGCTCCTCAAACTTGTTGAGGGGTGTGATGGTCGGCTGTGATTGGGCCCTCTGATGCCTGCTCGCATATGCCTCCTCTTCCTCTCGCTGCAGCCTGGGGAGGAAGACGCAGCCGCACGACATTAGGCGCGCAGCTGAACAGCAGGGGTGGGACGGCACGTCGGTCACGACCCAACGACTGACGATCAAATGACATCTATGCAAAGTTAAGTTTCGATCTATATCCTGCTCTTAAGGACAGCCTGCATTTTCAAATTCCCATGGTGCATCTTCGTCACCATCCTGCTGCTCGAAAAGTTGAGTGAATAAAAACATGAGAAATCAGAACCAGAAATACTTTATAAATCCTGGAGGAATAACATAGCTGATTTTTTTTCCTTCACTGAAATGTGTAGGAACAAAATTGTCTGATCATATATCAGTGTTTCTGTTTTTGTCGTTGATATAACTTTTGTGTTCAATGGGCATGCGACATCGATATGCAGCATGTCGACTGCAGCCCCCTGGACGACACCAAAGTATCATCGCAGACCTTCTGATATCAGCAAATATCGCATCATCCCCCAAAAGAATCGATACAGTATAACATTGTGACGAGACGATCGTGAGCGTGAGCAAAACAGGAGCAGACGGCGGAGAAGGCGGCACGGTGGACAAACCTCTCTGCCAGCGCCCAGTCCTCTTGAATCTGCTTCTGCTTCTCTCTCTGATTTTCCTCCCGCCAGCACTTGGAGCACAGGCCCTGCCAGGCCGTGTTGCCGTAAAAGCCGCATCCCTTCTTGCACAGCAGCTCGGACTGGTCCAGATGGATGCCACGCCGTTGGCTCGTCATCTCTCACCAACTTCTTTAAGACTGCAGCGGTGGCTGGGGGGGGGGGACACAGACAGGAAACTGTGACCACCAGAACGAAGACATCGACCACCGACGCAGCTGACAAAGGTGTGCGCCGTCAAGTGTGAATAAGACACCTCTACGACGCTTATAAATTAAAACATGTTGCCCATCAACATCGCGCGCAACTTTTGATTTCTTTCTCAAGGACTGAAGTCTCCGGTCCACTTCTCAGCACTGACTAACGGTTCGCACGGCTGTAAAACTGTCAAGTCTGTGACAGAAGCATGTTCTCAAACGCAGCGTTGACCGCTCGGCGCGTTCGCTTTCTGACATTAAGCGAGATTAAATGATGTTCCACGTAAATATTGCCGGACTGCGAGATTTATATTGCGCTAAAAACAAAAAACAAACAAAAACCCACGACATGACAGGCTAATTTGTGGCTACCAGTCAGTGTTGGTATTACAGAAGCTAGCTACGGAGTTAACCTTGACATATAACCGGCTGCGCTAACGTCAGGTCGGCTTAAAAGGGGCCGTGTCTCTTGTCGACATACGCGCTCATCCGCAGTATCGAAAAAGATATTAGTCTGCGTTCTCGCCGCTCCGGCTGCTGTTTGACGTGGTTGGATGTTTACATTAGCGGGCAGCTAGCTTCGCCTCCCAGCCATTTTGTCTGTCAGGTGTTCTTCTTCTACCCACGCTTATGTAGCTCCGAGGGGAGCTCGGAAGGTGTGTCGCCGCCAAGCGTTACTGGATTGCATTGTCCGGAACACTTTATTGGCGAAACACTGAGAAGAGAGTAGCACAAAACAGGAAAGGGCAAAAGACTATACTGTTGTTGTTTTTTTCATTTGTCAGTGTCGTGTACTTTGTCACTTTTATCGTTTTTTCCCCCCCCAACGCTATCCCACCGCCGGCTTGAGCGTAACTACTATTTTGAAAGTATAAACCGGAAAATTACTGCGATGTCTTGAACAAATTGACGCCACTATTGCTCATCTTGGGTTCCTCGCCGTGACCACAAGATGGCAGTAGAGATGTTCCACCTATTCACCACAATGTGCTCGGAGTCATCGCGGCTTAGTGCGCCTCTGTGGCCGAAATTAGGAACTGCAACAGGTTGCATTGGTAAAGTTCGCGTTAACATAGACACGACAGAAATGTTGGCATTTCAACATTAAACAACATGGAAATTCATGGCAATCAACGAATATTAATACGGCCAATGAATACATAAATGATGAAAAAAATACTTTTCATACATTATACATTCATTGACTTTATTATTGAGCTTTAGGCCATTTTTTGCCATGGCTTAGAGTCTCTTGACACCGTCCCTCTTGAGAGCTTGAGCAAACAAAAATAAAAAGACACCGTCCCAATACAAATGCCTCTGAAATGAAATTAAACACATTAGGATAAAAAAAGGAGGTGAAAGTAAAGCTGCTTTTTTTATGACCCCCAGAATTACTATTCGTCTTTGAGCCGGATATTGTAATTATTGGTTCGTGATTATTGACTCGGAGCGGTAATCGCGCCGGACGCGGACGCCGCCGCGCCTCTCGCCCAGCCGGGCGCGTGTCTCGGGTCGTCATGAGCGATGGCAGGTAAGACGCACCGCGGTTAAAATGCGCCCGCGGGGGCGACGTCGGCGGCGGGCGTCACGTTCCCGGCCAGCAGCCGCCGGCGCCACTTCGCTTCAGGGCGCGTCGACGTTACGCAAAAAAAAAAAAAAAGTGCGTAACGTCACTCAGAAAAAAAAAAAAGTTTTCCGCGTACAGATACACGGACGAAAACGTGTCGGCCTAAAGCTGTAAAATGATCGCGGCACTTAGGTGGCAAAGTGCTGATGTGGATGATGGTTTAACGCCGGTTTGTCTCCTCAAATCACGAATATTTGTGTCGTTTCGTTTTTGAAATTCATGCCATCGGAGTTGTTTCCTCCTCCAGGGGAGGTTTCATATCAGCAGGGGAGGAAGCAGAGAAGTTCATCTAATAGGAAACTAATAACACTGCAGCACCTACTGTGTATCCCCTATATTGTGACTCGCTGATTCGCAAGTTTAAGTTTTTAAAACCCCCTTTTTTTTTTTTTTTGTCCCAGCCGTTTTTGCATTTTAAAGCTATACTCACCCAGGAATGTATCGCAGATAGTGGCTGGCGTGCTACATTGATTTCCCGAGGGGAATCAAGGCTGCAAATTACTGAAGCGACGACTCATATGAGGGGAAATGGAGCCCAAATAAGGCACGAAAGTCCTCAGCACCAAAGCTTGAGAAAGCTACACATTTTTTAAAGGGTTAAGAGCAGAAAGGGGCTCGTGTGCTTTGATGGTTATGGCCGTTTGATATACAGTGTGAGACATGATGCAGTAAATCAAAGCCTGGTTTACGCTGTAATGGAATAATAAAGCAAAACCAAAAACAATAAAAGGTTTGCCCTGGCTGCGTCAGAGCAGAATTTAATGGCACCAAAGCATTTCAGTTTATTTAAATGGCATGAAAAAAGTGGAAAAGGTTTAATAACCTTACAACATTTTTAGGCTATTAGAGAGTGTGAATGAATTTAGCGGACGTGGTTACTGATTGGTCCGTGTAGCTTAAAGTGTCTGGAAGAAATTAGACAGAAAAGCCTGAACAAAAACGCATCAGGGGCATCGAGATTATTTTAACTTAAGCTGTAGAAATTTTACTTGTATTTTACAGGACGTTTGTTTATCTAATACCCAAGTGAATACCTCTATTCACTGTTATTTACCACGTGAAAACATAGGACGGTATGCTCATATTATTTATTATCTTATATTATGAGCTTCAGATGTTGGCGTTCCATGACAAGTGGAATTGTAATTTTTGGGTTTTGTTTATTTTGGTTATGACATCGTGTATTATGAGGTCATATTGAGTAGGGGGGTAGCAGGTCCCATGGACATGGGTGAGGATATCAGTTCATACAGCCACCTGTTCATTCCTAATTGTAAGCGAGGGCGTGGGAGGGTCGAGCTGGGTCGCCATATTTCTTGTTGACCGCCGATTTTCTTTGCTCACTTTGATTTTGAGTTTGCCCGTGAGTTGATCACTTTTTTGTTTTTTGGTTGACAAAAAGTTAAACTTATTTCCGAGATCTCAGTGAATGCGTCCGTGAAGCGCGCCAGACGATCAGGCCCGGCCTCAGTCCCTCAGAGACCCCTTTGCTCCATGAAGTCGCTACAGATGGGATTCCTCGTTATTCCTCTCGGAGCTTGCCAGGTTATGGAGAGACTTTATTGGCAGCGTGTCAGCATCAGGGGGCTTGGAGGGCTTTGGTGATGTACTAATGTCCTATTTGAAACAACATCAAGGCGCCAAAACTGTGAACGTGTAAAAGTATTTTGCTTTTTTTTTTTTTTCTCCCCCCAGACAAGCTTTTCAAGGTGAGAGCACAGTTCGCGGATAATGTGTCCACGCCAGTGATTAACCAGCTCCTGGATCACCTCTTAGAGGAGGGCGTCATGAACGATGGCGAGAGAGAGTCCATACTCGAGGAGAACAAAAGCAGAGCGAGCAGGGCGCGCTGCCTCATCGACATGGTGAGGAAGAAGGGAGACGAGGCCAGCAGGAAGATGATGGCCCACCTTCAGGACAGGGATCCTGCACTCTGCACCTCCTTGGGTCTGTCCGCCTCTTGACCAGGTGGGACGTCATACTTCATCGGGGCTGGTCAGCGTGAATCCTTTGGCCCCAACAGGGTCAAACCCATGATACCCTCCTGAGCCCCAGCCTGTTCAGTTATGTCCTTTATAGTGGAAATTGGTTTTTGGTTTATTTCTCTTGACTCAGTTGAGCTACCCTATTAAGTCTGGTTAATGCCAAGGTATATGCTGTGCGCCGGCTGTACTCGATTACTCTTCGGTTAAGCTTGAGAATTTATGAGATAGCAGGGAAGCTGGCATAAAGGGAAAATTCTGTGTTTTTCGGTGCATTTGTTTGGACAGGATACAAAGATACCACAGTCATGACGAGAAGTGTGAAGAGCAGGATGTTAAGTTCCAGACGTGTCAGGGAGAAAATGAACATCTGCATACCCAACAGCTTCAGCCACACAAAGTACACTTTGGTCATGCCTCTCGTGTGCATTAGGGTGACAAAGCAGTGGCACCTCTCAGCATTATCCAATGCAGTCCAACAGCGTCGCAAATTACAGTCCCGATAACGATCATTTAAAATATGTCAACACTTCTCTCTAACAGATTCAATAAAAAAAACAAACAACATAAAACTCGTCCTGAAGGGAGAATTGCAGGACTGTTGCATTATATTCTATGTCAAACATGCAGTTGTCATAATGTTATGGCTGATTCGTGTATCTCGTCTGTGTCAGTGAGGCACGCTTAGATAACACCTCCAATGTCAGGATAGATATTCTGCCTTTTCAGGTGCACTGCACCCCGAGCCATCAGAAAATACTGATCCATTACCACATCACTCTTCTCATCCCCTCCATTCCAGAATAAAAATATTTTTATGAATTGTTTTTTTAAGCACCAAAATAGTAGGAAATCACGTGCAAAAAAAGTTTAATTGAAAGACATCCCAGGAGGATTAGCATTGTTTTTAAAAGTAATCAGAGCGACGATAGATTCAGAAATTTCCGCATCCAGAGACTTTGATCCCGTTTGTGAAGGTGAAGAAAGTTCAATGAAAAGACCAAATACCTGCGACTGAGTCAGTCTGTGTCGCTGCGCGTGCTCGCCTCGTCTGCGGTGCCGAGTCCCAGCATGGCTGCTCCCTCAAACATGGCTCTCAAGCAGATTTTGGACAGGGAATATTGCTCAAGTGAGGGTGAACAATGCATTCATGCAGTCGGCTACGGCTGCCTGCACATGCAATGCGTTGGTTGCAGCGGCGCGGTGTGAATTCGCTCATCATGAAGTGCACAGAGGAAGACAAAAGGTCACCTAGCGCGACAGCGGTTTATTAGCTGAAGCTTACAACAGAGGATGTGTGGGGCACGCGGAGAGAGATCAGCTTTTCGGTTCGGTGAAACCTGATTGGAGGAGTTAAAGTTTGTCTCTGGGCTTTTGACAGCAAGATGACAAATACTGAATATCGCCCGCCTCGTCTTTTTGAGCGACATTCTGTGTTGTGCTGTAGTAAGAAATAGAAAACTGACGTACGTCCCCGGCAACCGTCAAGCATTGACGCTGCATTTTGCTGTTTTGTAGAGGAAGTGGCCATCAACGTCCATCCCTGACGCTGAAGAAGTGAAGAATGAAGATGCTCATCGTTCATCATTTTTTTTTGAAGGCATTAATAATTGTGGGAAGGTCCCGTTGAGATCAAGATCTCACCAGCAAGTGAGACCCGAAAATAGACTGAAATGATAAAATCGGATGTAATAAAGATGAGAATGGAGATAGTGTTAAAAGCATTAATGAGAAAGAAAACAAAATATCTGATATACAATCATAAAGACACCATGACAGAATTAACTCCAACATATAGTTGTATAGGCATAAAGTGAAACGAGAACTCCAGAGGGTATTCATAAAACCAAGGGTTTGACAAAAGAACAAAAAAACAACCAAGTTATGTGAAACAATCACACCTAAATATCAATGAAATCTCTGATTGGAGTTTCAAATGTTCCGTTGGCATCAGTGCATCCAGCTTTACATCACTCTGGAATTATTGCAGGAAAATGGGACATATCTTAGTTTTAATTAAGATGATAGCACATAAATGGATGTCTTGGACTAACAAGATACGATACGAACATTTTGTGTGTGTTTTTTTTTATGGAAAAGGGGTGATGTCCCATTTTTGCTGGTGTTCAAAGAGACTCAGTAAGGTTGGAGTTTCTCTTGATTAAAGAGTTCTCTGAATTTTCACAAACTTGGAAGTCCAACAAAATCAAAGCCGATTATTGGTCTATTGCCATGATGAGCGAAGTTCATCAGTTCCAACCTATAAGCGAAAACCAGTTACTTGGTACAAAGTCTTCACACAATCTGCTTTTGATTTTTATTTTTTATAGCTTTTTTTTTTTTACAACCCAATTGTTGTTTTAAAGACTATTCTGTATTACGAAATTTATTATGAATATAGATGAGAAAAAAAATCTGTTGTTTCTCCTGGCGTACAGGTAAATAAAAATTGATTTCATCACAGTCATCTCGAGTCATGATTCGTTTGCACAGCATGAACATGGACTCGTTGCAGTTGCTTTCACAAATCATTTATTCCAGCCGCCTGCTTTTATTGTTTTACACCAACAATCTGGCGCGCGCCGCTCGTTGGCTATTGCTATAAACAGTACATTCCCATACACGCGCGCGCGCACGCACGCACACACAGGCGAGGCGAGGGTGTGACAGCATACTTGGAGTGGAGTGAAGCAGAGAAGCGAAGACCTGAGAGATGGCAGGTAAGACTCGTGAACGCGCTCCATGAATAAAAGTAAAACAGATAAAAGTTTGATTGTCGCCGGTTTAAGTTCCAGTCTTCGGTGTTGTTGGCGCAAAAAACCCCAAAAACTCTTCTCAGTCGAAGAGGAGCGTGGTTCATTTTTTTTTGCATTCAGTCGCCACGTTTTAGTTTCACTTCAGTCGCCCTCATCTGCGCGCACATCTGCGCGCTTCGTCCCCGGGAGCTCCGGCGCAGCGCAAAGCTCCTGCAACGAACCGGAGATCAGGAGGCGTCGGCCGTCCGCGGGCTGGCACTCGGTTCGACGAACCGCAGACCGAGTTTATTGGGACGGAGGAGACGTCCAAAGAAAGTGGACGGGAAGGACTTCTCACGTCAAGAGCATGTGAGGGCGGCTCGCTGCTGCTGCGCCTGGAGACGCTCCATCCGCCCCCCCCCCAAAAAAAAAATGCGCAGCAGATGCGGGGGCGCGTTGCGATTGACCCCATGTGGAAAAGCGCGAGCTTAGGTGAAAGCAACGTGCCAGATCGCGGAAGTTTAGAGTTTGGGTCGACAGGCGCGCGGCGGCTGGGGAAAGAGCGGGGTTTTTGTTGTTGGAGCGTCGCTGTCAGCGGCGTCAGTAGCGCCCGTGTTTGGTCACGTGATTCTAAAACC
>CAAKHG010050398.1:2491-12497 GCA_901007715.1 Dactylopterus volitans
GGGGGGGGGGGGGGGGGGGGGGGGGGGGGGGGGGGGAGAGGGGGGGGTGAGGGGAGGAGGGGGGGGGGGGGGGGGGGGGGGGGGGGGGGGGGGGGGGGGGGGGGGGGGGGGGGGGGGGGGGGGGGGGGGGTGAGTGTGTGGGAGAGCATGTATGTACTGAGAGGGGGAGGATGAGAGGAAGAGAGAGAGAGAGAGAGAGTCGCCGCGTGTTCTGTGCATAATGTGTGTATTTTTGTGCATCCATGTAGCAGCAAGTGTGTGTGTGTGTGTGTGTGTGTGTGTGTGTGCGTGTGTGAGAGTACATCTCTTAATCTCTTACAGCAGCAGAAGGTGGGATCCCCCAGGAAGCTGTCCGCGGAGCCTCTGCGGACGTGGGAGGGACACACACACACACACACACACACACACACACACACACACATACATACACACACACACACACACTCACACACACACACATTTCCAGGCCTCCAGATGCTCGCGGTTCGATACGGGCGGCGTGAGTGACATGCAGCCGTACTCTCACAGGGCTCTTTGCACGGCCCGGGGGAGCCGCTGTGTTAAGAACATGATCTGGTATTTACAAAAAAATATTTGTAAATGGGGGCGGCGGCGCTGCAGCGGCGGCGGCGGCGGCCTGTGGCGGGCCCGCGGACGCAAAACCAGGACGGGGAGGAGCGGCGGGGAGCCTCCCCAGGTCCGCTCCGGCCTGATTGTGCCCGGCACGTCCGCTCAGACGCGCCGTCGCCCGCCGCCGCAGAGGCACGGAGTCATATTTGATTCTGCGCCGCCGGAGTGGCGCCACGGGCCGGATGTGAGGCTGTGAAATTTCCAGTAAAAAAAAAAAAAAAAAAATGGCGGGCGCGTGTTTTTTTTTCCCCCCCCCCTTTTTTTCTGGCCGTCCTTCTGCGGAACGAGCACTTTCGGACAATAAATTGATGTTTCGATTAGACGGGCTTCGTTCTTGGAAACAAATACGCCGCGAGAAACGGAATATCGCAAGGGAAACGCGGCCGAAAACACGGCATTGATTTTTCTTTTCTTGTTTCGCCGAGCGGGAGGAAGGCGCCCGCGACGGCGATGCACTAAAAGCACTCGCGGAGCCCTCGCGGCTCACTGATACGCCCCGTCTGAGTTACCGCCGCAGTTTAAAACGTCATAGCTGGTAAAACCCAGAAATCTTCCTGGTTATTATTCCTGATGAGCCCCGATTCGGGTTTTTAGATGAGCGAGTGATTTCTCTCAATTTTTTTTTGTTAAGAAGAATCATTTATGTGGCGTTTTGCATCGCGCACGCAAGTATGAGTTTGTGCTTGTTTTGTTTTTCACATCCTTTTAAACATTTTGAACCATAATAACCGAAAAACAAAGAAAACTGACTGCATGGAACGCAATAAAAATGTGTGTTTGTGTGTGTGTGTGTGTGTGTGTGTCCAGTCATTGACAGCCATCTATATTTTTGATGTTAAAAATGGCACAAAAAAAACCTAATGATTCTAACTGGGGTCGTTTTTGACCCACTTATGGAAGCTCGGGTTCGTGACGCAAAAAAACTACAATGACTTCAAATTTATAAGAGGGAAATTAAAATTCAATTTTTTTTTTGTTTTTTTTGAGGAATACCCAGAATATGAAACTATAACAACTTTTGATATCGCAAGAAAAACAACCTCGCCGGGTCTTTTTCGCAACGACATTTTTCAGGACCCCTGCAAAGACGTAACGCGCCTTATTCCCGAGCACGCTTAATTACCCCTGCTTGTTCGCGGCGTTCGTCTGGAGGGTACACGGATCGCGCGGCTGTAAGTAGAGGCAGCTCGGGGAGGATCGGGTGCGCGGCGGACACCCGATCCCTCCCCGGGCGCGCTTTTACAGCCTCTGAAATGAGACGCATCTTTGATTTGCTCGGCCTGTAAACAGACGGAGACATGAAGGAGCTCGGCTCCCGGGCTTCGCTCCCAGAGATCCACCCAAGGAGAAAAAAGAAAAAAGAAAGAAAAAAGAAAAATGGACGCCGCCACTTCCCCGACACGTTTTTTTTTTTTGACGCCACAACCGCAGCGTTCGTGAGCTGCCGATCAAAAATCAGCGGCGGCTCGTGAGAGAGCCGCTCGGATCTTGGCGGATGGCGTTCACCGGTTTGTCCTCACACACACACACACACACACACACACGCACGCTCACACGCACACACACACACGTACAGACACACACACCGAGACACCATAGATTCTTGTTGTTTGGGTTCCCTCATCCCCCGAGGCCTCATCTAAGCCTGTCAACATGAAGGCCATGAACCAGTTGACAGTCTGCTGCTTGGAGGTGTAAGGGTGTGTGTGTGTATGTGTGTGTGTGTGTGTGTGTGTGTGTGTGTGTGTATGTGAGGGGGGGCGGGGCTTGGCAAGCCACCAGCAGCAAGTCTGATTTAATGCTTCGACATATTTGGCTGAAAGATTAAACCGGCAAGAGAAAGTAGCTCCCTTCAGGTGAGGGGAAGCGTCGCGCGTCGCTTTGCTGATTGGTCGCCCGGGGTGGAGGACGACCAATCAGCTAATAACCCGAGTTACGGTCGGCGCCTTGAGCTGAGCAAACAGGTTTTACACCCCCCCCACCACCACCACCCGCGCGGTGTCACCCAGATGTCACGCGCAGCGCGGCGTTGTCGGGTGCCGCTCGCTGCCGTCTTCCCCGTTACAGTTCACGCCCTTAAAAATAAAATAGAATAAAATAAAATAAAAATCCCGAGATCCTCGGCAGCTGCCGGCCTCCGACCGCACGCTCACACGCGCCGCGTAATTTATGCCCGTTTTATTATTGACCCCACACGCATATGCGACGAGAGCCTTCTAATAAATAGGGTTAGGGGTGATTAGTTTAAAGAGATTAATACTACAGTTAATTAGCAAAAAAAAGATGTAGGCTAAGCGCACCAATTAATATTAATTATCATCATTAATATTAATTGATGAATTAACTATATTTAAGCACACCTCTTTGTTAGAAATTTAGCAGCCACGCGTGGAACCCAGAGCTCTGCCAGATATACACACTTTAGCTTCCTGGTGCTGCGGCTGGAAGATGATCCGATATATTTGTCTATTTTTCAACAATCGAGCGTCCCATTATGACCACTGCATGTCCACCATAGAGTATAATACAACAGCCCTGCAAGCAATTCTCCCCTCAGGAGGAGTTTTATGTTGGATTCTGATTGAATGTGTGTGAGAGAGGTGTTGACATGTTTGAATGATTGTTATTGGGACTGTAGTTTGTGACGCTGTTGGACTGTACTGGGTTATACTGAGAGGGGTCCCTAATATTTTGGTCATTTCACTCACATGCATTAGAGCGACCGCTACGATCTCCACAAGAACAGGTGATATTTACGATATGTTGCTCATTACTGGAGTGTGAGCAGCTTCAGCATCAGTCTATTTCAACATTTTAACCAGCGTTTTATGATCAGCTTCATGTTCATTTAACGAGGTTTGATTCACAGTCGAGAGATCAGAAGGCTTTTTATAAAAGATCCAGATAAAACTAATATTGTTCATAGCATCACTTGCCATGATCATAGACAGACCATTACAGACCGAACATTAATGCTAACGTTAGCCTGCCACGACGGCAGACAGAACGTTACAGACCGAACACTCACGCTAACGTTAGCCTGCTATGACAGCAGACAGGATGATACAGACCGAACATTAATGCTAATGTTAGCCCGCCACGACAGCAGACAGAACGTCGCAGACCGAACATTAATGCTAACATCACAGCAGACCGTAGCGTCTGAGTTTCCACCACATATAATATGAACACTGCAAGATAATATTTAGAACACAAAAATAAGGACAATCTGCTTGAATGTGTGTGTGTGTGTGTACGCGCCACACTCATGCCTCCCTGCCGCCGCTCGCTTGTGCGCCGGTGAATCATGACTTAATTGGCTGTAATGAGTTGTTTTAATAAACTACTCCTGGCGATGTGAAGGGCGGGAGGCCAGAGAGGAGCCAGCGCCGCTTAAAAGAAAAAAAAAAAAAAACTGTCTCTGATCAATTTCTTCTATTCCGAAAAAGACAGCTGCGCACTTCAGGTGGCGGCCCCGGACATTTCCACACATTAAATTTGACAGTCGGCCGCGCGGAGCCAGACGGAAAATGTCAGTTCCCCTCGTGATTCTGGTCCGCGGTGACCTTTCCCGGCGTCCCCGCGGTGGGCCGGGAGTCGGCGGAGCGGCGATGAGTCAGGCGCGGAGGGCGGATGGAGGTGATGGAGGGGACGGCGTGAGCGCACAGGCCCCTCCTCCAGACTGTCTGCCTCCACTCCGTGAACATGAAGCGGTGCGGTCGGCTAATGTGGCCGGGGAGAGAGAGAGAGGGAGAGAGCGGGCGGGCGGGCGAGCGAGCGGCGGAGCTAAGATGTCATGTCTGTCTGTTGGCTAACAATTAAACGTGGCACCTCAAGCAGATCAATTCGGAGCCCAGGCTTCGGATTCTGACTCGCGCTTTTGCTTTTGTTTCTCCCCCTGAATTCTCCCTCAGCACATTAACACCTCTTAAATCAGACGCCCCTCAGTGGCACCCCCCCCCCCCACAAACCATCGCATCTAAGGTCTTTGCGAAAAACTTAAAGGAAATATCAGGTTCATAACGGGGAGGTGGGAGAGGAAAACGCGGCTAAAAACGCCGGCGACCGCCAGCAGACAGGCGACGAGCGGCGGCGCTGCAGGGAAACACAACACCGGCACAAAACCCGGCACTTGAAATATCAACGCTGCAGCCTTCTAATTAAAGCCAAGACTAATGGGCCCTAATTGCGTCGCTAAAATGTACCAGTTCTCTTCTCTCTAGTGTAACTTGACTACACTCCCACCACCACCACCACCCACCACCCGCCCGCCCCACCAGTATGGATTAATGGGGACCGGAGCCGCAAACTAAAAAGCAGTTAATTTATCGGAAGGTGTGTTGGGACGGATGAGAAAGAGGAGGAAGAGCGGCGGGAAAGCAGAGACCGGCAGCGCCTCCCGCTAGCGAGCACGTGTTCCGTATCTGCTCAGGAGGGTCACGGTCAAGCGCGCTAACTTTACTCGGCAGCGCACTTTTTAATCATGGAAGCGGCAGCGGTCGATTGGCGGCGAGAGAGCGGGCGCGGCGTCACGGGCTTTTTTTTTTTTGTCCCCCCGTGGCGTCTCCAGCGGCGGTGACGCGGCCCGCTAACAACGTCTTTCATTCATTGGCTGGGGGAAAAAAAAGGGGGATGGAACGGAGTGGTCTAGCCGTTTTTTGGCGGCGGGCGAGACAAAATGTACTCGATAAGAGTGGAATATATGTGCTTAAATTACTCCGCCCCATCGGGTGGAAGAGCATTAAGCTCGGTGCGCCGCTCTGCTCTCTTTCCCGGCACCGTCTTGATCCTTCTTTGTTGCTGGTTTACTCTTCATCACAGCATTTTTATTTTTTTTTATTTAAACCATTAATCCATTAGAGGGTGATACTTGTTCTCGGGGGGGTAGTTTCGGTGCAGGTTTAAAGGAGGGGAAGAAGCTTTTCTGGGCCACGTTTAAAAAGCCATGTGGCCTCCATTTTAGGCCCGACATCCGTCGCAGCAACGCTGCAAACTGTTGTTTTTTTGATGTCCGACTTGCTAGCATGCCGGTTGACTGCATTAGCAGTAGGGTTGTAGCGAACCGCTAAATGGCGGTTCAGAGGAGTTTGGTTAATTGACTCGATTTCTCATCTTGTTCCGCGGTTTGGTAGCGGCATGTCAAAATTACGAGGAGCACTTGAACGCAGCGTAACCTCTCACACGTGTTGATGCCGGACAAACCTGAACTAGCAGAACCCTCCAGCGGCTCTTTGGGAGCGAGGGGGTGACGCCTCAAACATGCTAGCGCGTATGAAGAGACATCACGCCGACAGAGACCTCGCTCAGCCCGGCGCAGCAGCGACGAGCCCACGACGACAGCCAGATCTTCACGAAGCCTTCAGAATGAAACTTGGTCCGAAATCAGAGCGAGCAAAAGCAACTACCAACGCTGTCGGGGCTCTCATGGCGTTGGACATGCGTCCCTTTTCTGTTGCTGAAAACCACCGATTCAAGCGACTGCTAAATGTCCGAACCGAAGTTTGAACCGAACCGCAACTTAAAAACCGAAAGTTGAACTGAGCCACAGGTGCGGTGAACCGTTACACCCCTAATTAGCAGGGAGGAAAAACAGTCGGCAGCCCTTTGCGTTCACACATTGTTACTTCTCTCCAAGCGACAAAAAAAAAACAGCAACACAAAAGCGAGTTTTCCTTGGATTTTGAGTGTAATTAGTTGGAGGCTGGACGATATATTTACTTCAAAAGCCTCAGTGATTCTTCCTGCCTCAATTAGTGATATAATAAAGGCAGTTTATTAGCAGGATAGACCCCTTGAGATCAAACATCTGGTTTTCGAGGGGGTCCATAAAGCAAATATACATGCAAGCCGGTAAAAATATACGTTAAACAAGGCATCTGCATTCATGCAAACACAAACTGAAGCTGTAGCAGACCTAACATTTCCACACTGACCGGTGCCTCCAATAAATGCGGAAAAAACAGTGCACATGCAACTATTTGCACACGTTGGAAAAAAATACCATATCTAAAGAACAATTATAGCTAAAGTGTATTAGAACAAGAAGCTGTTTTGTATATTTACGAAGAGATGAAGAGGGTTCCAGGTTGTTCCAGTCAGATGGAGCTTTACTCCACTTTCTTTGGAAATTCTGGCAACAGGGACGACTAGGATGTAAGACGGCCTCCGGTGTATGAAAAATCAGAAGCTCTTTCAAGTAAATATTCATGCATTTGGAAATAAATTGCTAAATTTTGGGCGTTAACCAGTTCAGCGAGGGGCTCTGTGAGGACAGCTCAAGACAAATCTACAAAGATCATTGAAGGGCTGCACGGAGAGGACCCTGATAGACAGTGTCTGCATGATCAAGTACTCCCAGTATATGCTTAAACATTTGTAGGAGGTCATAAACAGAAACAGCAATGGCCCTAGAATAGAGCCTTGAGGTACACCTCAGAAAATCTGCAGCAAAGAGAGTGCATCACCGGTACAGTTTCAAAAAGAGGTGGCTGTAGAAACGTTGGGTCTGAAATCAAAACTGAAATAGAGATAGGATGCAAGAATCATGGAGATCAAGAGATTATTGGTGAAGAATTCAATATTTGAAATATATTGGTCCACAATTAATATGGTAGGTGTACGGTTTTGTCAAGGAGAGCGTCACCATCTTTATGCAATGGGGTAACCTTAAGGGAATTTCACATAAATAAAGAGATAAATAAAGATAAATTCTACACATTTTTTTTTATTAGCTTGACCCTCAAAACACCTCCACCAGCACCAACAACCCCAGAGCTCGAGCCGCAAATTATTGTCAGTTATTTTTGTTCAAAATGTTTGTACATGTTCCAAATTTTAAAAAAAAGTGAATGATAAAAAATAATACAAACATGAAATCATTCTTGTGAGCACAATAAAAAAAACACACACACAACATAAATGATTATTCTTAACAGAAATGACAGAAATGGCACAAATCCCCCTGATCCCCCTTTTTTGACCCACTTATGGAGGTGGGGGTCCAATCACTCATGCATCTATTAGATAAGATAGGTGGAAATTACTGCACAATATCGATGAAGACGTGTGGCAGAAACCTGCTCAAAAGGAAATCCAAAGTTTTAAAGAAAATGATAATAATATGAATGCATGCAACATGGCTAGTTCATTAGCTAATGCTAATCGGAGGTCGGAGGGGCCGTTGTCATGGCGGGGGGGGGGTGATTGCGGATGCAGCGATTAATTCGTACGTCGGCGTCCCAGGCCATCGTTTTAGCTAGCGGTCACAGACGTAAACACCTCATTTGACTTGGTTTCTCGGAAAGGTCCAGTTTTATGTAGTTTTAAATCGCATGAGCCTCGTATTTAAGAAAAAAAAAAAAGGAGATATTGCTACGGGTTTGAATGGTGCAATTAATACAGGCAAAGATACCAGCGCCATTTAAGCTATTAGTTTCCAAGGTCATATTCTGTCACCAGCGCTGCAATCAGCCAAAAATTGATTTTTTTTTTTTTCAAATAAAGTAGCTTTGCGGAAACATCGCTAATGATCTAGTCAAACTGAGCTTCTTTAAATCGGCTGTGACGTCCGGCGGCGGCGGGGGAAGCCCCCCCCCCAGCTGTCGACCGGCAGTTTGACTCTGCCGCTTCTGCCTGACCAAACCTTTTATCTTTGATTGTGCTCGCGGTGGACTTTCAATCGGGGGCCCATTTAGCCGTTAGCGATAGCTCAATCTGGCTAATTGGTTTCGGCGCTTTTTTTTTTTTTTTTTAAATGGGGAAGTATTGATTACAACGAGGTCGCCTCTGTTGCGCAAATAAGAAAAATCCGCCGGGCTTTTGTTTGGAAACTTGTCCGGCTCTTGTCCGGCTCATCATCCCACACCGGGGGCCAGCTGGGCTGTGATTTAGCAGCCACACACACACACACACACACACGCACGCTATCGCTAATGCAGCAAAGCAACAGTCTCTTGTTGTTTTTAATCAAACTGTCCAGTTCAATGTGCGGCCTGGAAGGGAGCTGCACTTTTAACTTCCATTTATTTCGGGCCAGCGGACGCCATAGGGAGACCGACAGCATTAAAGGGAGAATCAATGGGCCTTCATTAAAAGCAGCAGGCAGTCTTTTGCCCGGACATGGCTTAATTACAGTTTCACTGGCGTTTGCTTTAATTGGGGGAAATAAAGGAGTGAAGTGGAGTGAATGGAGGGTATTAGCATATCTATCAGCGAGAGAGGCCACGGGGCCTCGTCCAACCTGCGGCTAACACCTCACCTTTGTGCAGCCATTCAGACGCACACAGAGAAACACACACACACACGCGCGCGCGCACGCACGCACGCGGTTGTTTTTTTGTCTCCTGTGTGCCGCCGTTTGATGAATGATGCGAGAAAAGAGATGTTTAGGTGGCGGGACGTGGTGCCTGTTGGGAAAACGGTGCAGAGACGTCACGAAAACCGATGTCCTCCACGGAGCACAAACGCGTGGCCATCGCCTGCAGACACGCGCGGCGTTTGAGGGGGCGTTTTATGGAGTTAACGCGCATCAAAAGTGCCTCCCTAAACCCGAAACACAAAAATCTGCGCATGCACTCAAACCGCACCCGCACTGCACCGTCACTTCGGATGGAACGGCGTCCGAAAACGTCGCGTTTCATGCGGCTGCCTCCCGTTCTTCTGTGGCAGAATGAACTCAAAACAGCGCAGGCCCGTGCATTCTTCTATTATCAGGTGTTTGTGGGTATGAAATCAGACAAGAAAGTAAAGTCCACTAGAAGGGCGCCGAAAGTTGTGTTTTCCATTGCAGGAGGTTTCATTCTGCACGTGAAAAATGGTTCCGCTCGCAGTGCCTCTGGCACACGGATGACAAGGATGGCAAATATGGAGATGGCTTTTCGGAGGACGCACTTTTTACAGCGGGAAAAATTGCCCCTGCGTGATTACGCCGCGGCAATTTCGCGGTTTCCCATCCTTACTCGGCGCTGAAATGTTGGAGTGACTTTTGTTCCTATCAATCGCTTTGACCTGAATCCATCAGAAAATACAACCCGGGTGGAAAATACTGGTCCTCCTTTTCCCTTTGAAAAATTAAAAAAGAAAAAAAAGAGTTATGCATCTCGTTTGTGAGACTGGCGAACGAAGGTCCTGACATGAGCAACAATCCAATATTTGGTCAATGCAGATTTAATTTGCCTTTGCCTGCTTTTTTTTCTTTTTGGTTAAAAGTGCCCAGTCATCCATTTTTCTACTTGTACTCTAATGTCACGCATAATGGAGGATGATGAATCTGTATTTTTGCTTTATTAATTTCTTGTATCCACATGTAGCTGCTCTCCTGGTGCGTTTTGTCACTGAGGGGGGGGGGGGGGGGGGGGGGGTGGGGGGGGCGCGGGGG
>CAAKHG010050399.1:0-13027 GCA_901007715.1 Dactylopterus volitans
GCTACAGCTGCAGCCACATCAGGTCAGGGCCACCCTGCGCAGAGTCGACATGAGGAAAGCACCCGGCCCAGATGGTGTACCCGGGCGTGTACTCAAGGCCTGCGTGGACCAGCTCGCAGAGGTATTCACCACCATCTTCAACCTCTCGCGTCTGTGGTTCCTACCTGCCTTAAATCAGCCACCATTGTTCCTATACCAAAGAGGAACACAGTGAACTGCCTGAATGACTATCGCCCAGTTGCTCTCACCCCCATCATCACTAAATGTTTTGAGAGGCTTATCCTCCCCTTCATCAGGTCTGCCATCCCTGCTGACCTCGACCAACATCAGTTTGCGTATAGAGCGAACAGGTCGACAGAGGATGCTGTCATAATGGCGATCCACACAGCCCTCACTCACCTGGATCAGAGCAACACCTACGTGAGGATGCTGTTTGTGGACTTCAGCTCAGCATTTAATACAGTTATCCCCCAGAAACTGGTCATGAAACTGAGTAACTTGGGACTAGGCAGTTCACTGTGTGCATGGATATTGGACTTCCTCAGGAACAGACCCCAGCGTGTCAGGATGGGAGATCGCACTTCCTCCACACTCATCCTGAACACTGGAACACCACAGGGGTGTGTCCTCAGCCCTCTCCTCTTCTCACTCTTCACTCATGACTGCTCCCCCACCCACCCCACAAACACCATCGTCAAGTTCGCTGACGACACCACCATTATAGGACTGATTAAGAACAACAATGAGTCAGCCTACAGGGAGGAGGTCAGACACTTGACTGACTGGTGCTCCCATAACAACCTCGACCTCAATACAACTAAAACCAAGGATATCATTTTGGATTTCAAGAAATCCAAAAGGACAGTGCTCCCCACCCTTTCCATTAAAGGAGAGGAGGTTGAGAGGGTGGAGAGCTTCAAGTTCCTTGGAGCTCACATATCAGCCGACCTCACCTGGGCTGTCCACACATCGCACCAGGTGAGGAAGGCTAAAGCAGGCTCACCGCCCCCTGCTGGTTAATTTCTACAGGGCATCCATTGAGTCCATCCTGACCTACTGCTGTACAGTGTGGTTCACCAGCTGCACTGCCAAGGACAGGAAGAATCTGAAGCGGGTGGTGAGGATAGCAGAAAGAATCATCGGGACCACCCCCCCCTCACGGACATCTACACTGGCCGACTCCAAAAGAAGGCCAGAAACATCAGCACAGACCTCTCACACCCCGGACATGCCCTATTCTGCCCCCTACCCTCTGGAAAGAGATACCGCTCTCTCTCAAATTAACAGCTTCTTCCCCCAGGCCGTCAAAGTCATCACCCCACCCCCACTCAAAGACTGACACTGGATCACACTCACCGCCAAGTGCAATATCCCTCCTCCCCCACAGACACCTACCTGCTCCCCATTGCACTGAAACTACTGTAAGCTAAACTTTGCATACTGTAGCTACACTTTGCACTACAATACACACTCACACCAATATTTACCTTGTAAATATTGATGTTATATTGTTACCTTGTAAATATTGATGTTATATTGTTTTTGTTTGTTTTATTGTGACATCGTGCTCAAGAGTTTTCTTTTTTTCTTTCTTTTTTCTTTCTCGCTGCCATGAAGAGCTGCTAAACTGATTTTCACAGTTAATGTTGGTAACAATGCTAACAATGACAATAAAGGATTCTTATTCTTATTCCATCGCCCCACCATCATCAGCACCTCTAATTATTCACTCTTCCCAGGTCAGGAGGGAACTGGTCAGGCTAAAGCTGGGCAAGGCAGCTGGGCCTGATGAGATCAGCCCCAAACTTTTAAAACTTTGCTCAGGTCAACTGTGTGAAATTCTCACTCACCTGTTTAATCTGAGCCTGCAGCTGCAGAAGATTCCAACCCTGTGGAAAACATCATGCCTGATCCCTGTTCCCAAAAAGAAACATCCGCCTGACCAAAACGACTACAGACCCATCGCCCTAACTTCCCATATTATGGAGACACTAAAAAGGCTGATCCTATCTCACATCCGGCCAAAAGTATAATCAAATTACTTTATCAACAGTAGCACAGATGAAGGATTTGGGAGTTCTTGCAGAGAAGAGTCTGGTCAATTTCACTTTATACAATATCAACCACAATATTCACTTTCTTTGGATCAACAAAAGAAAGTGAAACAACAAACATAAATCTAACCAAGCGACAAAAGTACTATGTACAGTGTGTCTGTGTGTGTCTGCATAAGGTGGGAAGTGTGGTCTGGGACCATGGCAAGATAGCCTGAGGCTGGCCAACATGATGCGGGGGAAGGGGGACAAGGGTGTGACCCTTTATTCGCTGCTGAGTCACATGACACTGAAATGACCAGTCAAATGACTACTGACAGACTAAACAACAAGCTCAAGTCATATTGCATTAGATAAATACATACATTGGCAAAGTTGATAGTTTCTATGCTTAGTCAAATGCAGATGAGGTAAGCTGACTAGGCCCAGTATGTTACCAGGTCAAGATGCCGCAGATGTGTTGGGATTCAGGTCCTGCTGCTGCAAAGTTCAGCTGACATAACGTCCAGTTGATTGTTCTTGTCACAGTGAACTGTGGAAGTCCTGGCTGTGGTTGGTCTTCCTTGGTTCTCCTGGAGTTAGTGCAGGCTAACTCTGTGGCTCCTTGTTTGGTGAAACTCGACTGGCAGACTTGTGTCGTACCAGTGGTGCTCATCTTGTCATTTTGTAGGCACTCCCGTCGCTACCAAGGCTTAGTCCAGTGGAGGCATCTGCCTTTATGCAGGCCTCATGGAGGGTTGGAGCAGCAGCATCAGCTGAGGAGCTGCGCTCAGAGATAAGACAAGCTGGAGGACGCTGGAGTTGGTGTTTTCACACCTAAGTGTGAAAGTTTGAGGAATGCTGGGAGATTGAGCTTAATGGCTCTCCTTTGTCTGGAGAGCAAAGGAAGCCATGCGGTCTTGTCCTCCATTTTGTATGGACAAAGGTGTCAGAGCCTGCTCTCTCCTGCACCTGTTGCTGTGGGTTTTTCCACTCATCCAGTCTCACTCTCTGCTCTGCCACGCCCCTCGTTGGTCTGGCCTCTTTCACCTGGTGTTCCCACCTGTTCGTCATCTCCAATCAAGTCAGTATATAGCGGCCTCAGTCCACTCACTCTCTGTCGGATTGTCTTTACAGCCATGCAAAGTTGTCTTGCCGCCTTTGACCATCGCTCATCTCTGCCACAGTAAACCTACCAGCCTTCTGCTCCTGACTCTGAGTTCTGCCTGTCTGTTTCCTGGCTCCTCAGCCCATAACTAATAGACTGTGTTTTACGTGCTGCCTTTGTTCTGACCTTGTGTGGAATAAAGACTGTTAAGCGAACATTGGTGTGGTTTGTGCTGCTATTGGGCCTATTTTATACCCGTTACACAAGGGCACAGCACCAATTACCCCAATTCTAAGAGATCTAGATTTTCATGTTAAAATATTTGATGCAATTAACGCATGCACAGAACCCCTCCACCCATAGATCCCATAATTTCACCTGACATCACTCCAGTGTGCTGCTTGCTGCTTGATTGGGGATGATGCACTGGACCATTTCAAGCATGGAATTTCACCGCGTGGGCACATTTTGTATCAGTGGCTCCCGATGCTGTCCAAGTTTCACCTGCTCTGCATTCAGCTCCACGATGTTAGACGGGCTGTGTTTAAAATGTCCAATAATTTTGCGACATTTGGCTAACGGACCAACAAATCCGCTGTCAGCGAGACTCACAGTGATGCTTCTCTGTATGACATGAGTGATACAGGGCACATTCTTGCACAGTAGAATACGAGCAGCAGCAATCATATTGTGTGTACTGTCAGTCCCAATTGTTGTAACTTTCCCTAGATTGTTTTCCTATTTTGATGAGGAAATGTCATTGTAAAAAGAAGAAGAAGAAAAAGTTTAATTTTCAAATAAGAGAAATGGATTGGCTAATGCCCACTAAGTGTGTTAAAAAAAGAATGTTCTTAATCCTATTTTGTTTTGAGGAATAGCAATAACAATGTTGTCATTGTACAGCATTTGGTGTGTGTTTTTCAGTTTTTCAATATTAATACCACACTGTGGATGTTATTATAATAAACATGCATACATACATACATACTGTATGTTAAATGTATATACCCGAATTCTGTCATTTATCTTTCAATTCCCACAACAATATACAATAGTAAATGGCATAATTTTTTTTACATAGTTTTGATGGTGATTAATCATGATCAATTAATTTTTAAGCTGTGATTAATCTGATTAAAAATTTTAATTTGACAGCCTGAAAAATATGTAGTCATAGTTTTGTAGTAAGATGCTGCTATGAGGCCCTTTTACAAGTCCAGTAAAGTAAATGAGGCGATGCTGCAAATCTGGGCTGAGGAATTTGGAGTGGAGACAGATGAAGCTACAGGGTCTGGTATATGGGAATGTGCTCGTAACATATCTATATGTTATAGAGCAAAGAGATTGCAATTTCTACATCTTCTTCAGATATCAACTTTTACATAAAATAGACCCCAAAAAAATCAAATATGCGTGTTCAGTGTCGTAAGGAGATAGGTAGTTATATACACACTACAGTATATGGAGCTGTGCACATATTCAGGATTTGTGGGTGAAAGTACTCTCAAAGTTAAATTTGTTAAAGACATGGCTCTGGATCCGGTATGCCATCTTCTGGGAATACCACACCCACAAATCAAAGGGACTTACAGAACAAAATTGCAAAAGTGTATTGTTAAAATGGATCTCAAATAATATCAAATTTTTCGCCGTTTCCAAGTTTCATGTGTCAGTGAGTGAGTTTAGGCTCTCAAAAATGCATTCCTTTTGCACAATAGTCTGTCATTTCCTTTACCTGCTGTCAGCAATCTTCCACTTACCTGTGCTCCACTCTGCTGGGCATGTCACAGCTCTCTCTCTGCCTCTGCTCCACTCCACCTACCGGCCACTCCCACCTCATCTACTCAACTCCATACACCTGTCAGCTACAGCCCATTGATTCAGCGCTGCATATAAGCCTTCCCTGCACTCCCACTCCTTGCCAGATCGTTCGAGCACCTGTGCGAGACCTTCCAGCGTTTTCTTCCTGCCTGCCTCGCCTGATCCCTGGTAAACCGACCTGCCTTCTGTCACCGACCACGAGCTCTGCCTCACTGTCCCTGCCACCCGACTGCTCCCCGGCTTCGACTCCTCCGCCTGCCCCCGGTTTCTCTGCTGCCTGCTCCCCACCGGCGCCTCAGCGTCATTGGCCATAACCTCTAGTTTTGGACACCGCGCCTTGCCTTCCTCATTTACCAAAAGCCAGACTCCATTACCCCCGGCAGCTACGCAACAGAGCTATATGGCTCCGTGGGCTTACGCTCTGTCCCCTGATCCCCCAGTTCGGCATCGAGCTCCAGTATCCCAGAGACTGTGTCTAGACTGCTAGTCCCGAAGATTACTCTGTGCATTGAACTTATTCATCAGTTCGAGCCACTGTGCTGCTCACAAGTAAACAAAGGTCTTTACCAATTGTATCTGAGTTTCTGTGTACTGCTCTTGGGTCCAACTCAAGTTCGTTACAGTACGATCTGGCCAAACATGGATCCAGCAAAACACCCTTGTCCTCATTCTCACCTAGTCTGTGTGGAAGGAATGCTCCATCAGCACAAAGCACAGTTAGCCGCCCACGCTGCGGAGGCTCGGCAGTCCATGTCGGCACTGGAGCAGACAATAACCTCGCTAGCCTCCCAGGTCCAAGAGCTAGTGGCCTCGATGGCGTGACAGGCCGTTTCCACCCCGGCTCCGACCACTCCTGCTCCAGCTCCAGGTCTTCCACCATGCACCGCTCCAGAGCCCCAGGTGGGAGCCCTGTAGTGTTACTCTGGGGTTCTGGAGGGCTGTAATCCGTTCCTGATGAACTGTTCCATCCTGTTTGCCTTCCAGCCCCACACCTTGGCTTCAGAGGCGGCGAGGGTCGCTTTCGCCATCAATCACCGATAGCTCCCATACCCTCGCCGCCATGATAAACTCTGGGGCTGACGTCAACCTCGTGGATGAGGCGCTCGCTGTGCAGCTGGGGATCGACCAGGTTCCCCTGCTGTGCTGGGGTTTCCCCCGAATATCACAATCTTCGAGAGGTGTTCTGTAAGACCAAAGCCACGCCCCTGCCTCCTCATCACCCTTATGACTGTGCCATTGATCTGCAGCCCAGCACCACTCCTCTCAAGGGATGCCTCTACTCTTTGTCCAGAACGAGACGCGATAGAATCCTATATGACTGACTCTCTAGCAGCAGGCATCATTTGGCCCCTCTTGATCCCCCGCTGGGGCTTCCTCTTTGTTGATAAGAAGGAAAAGGCACTGAGGCCTTGCATTGACTATCGGGGCCTCGACAATATCACCGTTAAGAACCGTTACCCTCTCCCTCTCATCTCCTCAGCCTTCGAACTTCTTCAGGCGGCCACCGTCTTCTCTAAGCTAGATCTGCACAATGTCTACCATCTGCTCCGTATCCGGAAAGGCTATGAGTGGAAGACCACCTTCAGCACTCTCTCCGGCCGTTGCAAATATCTGGTCATGCCCTTTGGTCTCACCAATGCCCCCGCTGTCTTCCAAGCCCTAGTTAATGACGAGCTCCGGGACATGCTCAACTGCTTTGTGTTTGTGTACTTGGATGACACCCTGATCTTCTCCAAGACCTGTGAGGATCACATCAACCATGTTTGGGCGGTTCTCCAGCGCCTCCTCGAGAAATCCCTCTTTGTCAAGGGCGAGAAGTGTGAGTTTCATGCCTCATCTGTCTCCTTCCTGGGCTACACGTGGCTCCGGGGTACCTGCAAATGGATTCTGCCGAGGTCTTGGCGGTCACATCCTGGCCCATTCCTGACTCCCGCAACCACCTGCAATGTTTCCTTGGGTTCACCAACTTTTACCACTGATTCATTCGGAACTACAGCACCATCGCCGCCCCCCTCACAGCCCTCACATCCACCAAGGTGCCCTTCCTTTGGTCCTCTGCAGCCGATGAGGCATTCCGGACACTTAAGGCACGATGTTGGGATGTTGGCACCCATCCTTCAGGTTCCCAATCCAGACCGCCAGTTCGTTGTGGATGTAGACGGCTTTGATGTCGGCATGAGAGCTGTCCTGTCACAGCAGGCCGCCTCTGATCAAAAGCTCCATCCATGTGCCTGCTCCCGACGGCTGTCCCCAATGAGAGGAATTATGACATCGGCAACCAGGAGCTGTTGGTGGTCAAGCTGGCTCTGGAGAGTGCCATAGCCTGGAGGGGACCAGATTGCCCTTGGTTTGGACCGATCATAAGAACCTCGAATACATCCAGACCGCCAAAAGATTGAACTCCAGGCAAGCCTGCTGGTCCCTCTTCTTTACTTGGTTCAACTTCTCCTTCTCCTATTGCCCCCGATCACGTAACGTCAAGCCTGATGCCCTATAGCGTATGTTCAATGAGGAGGGGGTGCCAACCAAAGAGGCAGAACCTATCCCCCCCTCTCCTTGTGTGTTTGCTTCCCTGACCTGGGAAGTGGATGAGAGAGTGAGAACCGCTCTGGAGGGTCAACCAGGTCCCAGCGCCTGTACCCCTAACTGTCTCTTTGTTCCTCCTGCTCTGAGGTCGGACGTGCTCCAGTGGGCTCACTCCTCCAAACTAACCTGTCATCCTGGAATCAGGAGGACTTGCAATGTTCTGAGGCAGGGCTTTTGATGGGCCACGCTGGAGGACGACATCTGTGAGTACATCAATGCCTGTCCTGTGTGCAACCAACACAAGTCTTCGCATCAGTCTCTTGCAGGGTTGCTGCATCACCTCCCGGTGCCTCGGCGTGCCTGGTCCCACATCTCCCTGGACTTTGTCACTGGTCTGCCCCGCTCTGGTGGGAACTCAGTCATCCTCACAGTGGTTGACCGATTCAGCAAGATGGTACACTTCATTCCTCTTCCCAAGCTTCCCTCCGCCAAGGAGACTGCTCAGCTGGTCCTGCTCCACGTCTTCCACCTCCATGGTCTTCCCTCTGATGTGGTCTATGACCGGGGCCCACAGTTCACCTCCACCTTCTGGCAGGAGTTCTGTGCTCAGCTTAGGGCCTCAGTTAATCTGTCCCCCGGTTTTCACCCCCAATCCAATGGCCAGACGGAGCGCATGAACCAGGAGGTGGAGACAGCCTTACAATGCTTGGTGTCCTGGAACCCCTCCTCCTGGTCCCAGCAACTCCTGTGGGTAGAGTATGCCCATAACTCCCTCACCAGCTTGGCCACCAGTCTCTCCCCCCTTTCAATGCTGCTGTCGTTGTCGCTGCACGTGGAACCGAGCACGAGCAGCCCTTCTCTGAGCCTCTGACCGCTACTCATCTTCAGCCAACCGACATCGCACTCAAGCACCCTCTTAACCGGGTTGCCCAGAAGGTTTGGCTCTCCACCCGAGATCTTCCCCTCTGGGTGGAATCCAGGAAGTTGGGTCCCAGATTCATCGGTCCTTTTCCGATAATGATGGTCATCAACCCAGCTGCAGTGAAGCTCCAGCTCCCTCGGTCCATGCGCATCCATCCCAAATTCCATGTCTCTTGGGTCAAGCCAGCCTTGGAGAGCCATCTGTTGCCTCCCACTCCACCACCTCCCTGCCTTATCGATGGGGGCCCTGCCTTCCCGCCGTTGTGGTCGTGGGATCCAATGTCTGGTCAACTGCGAAGGCTATGGTCCGGAGGAGAGATCCCTGCTGGTCATATCCTCGATCCTCATCTCATTGCTGATTTCCATCTACAACACCTGGACCAACCCTCCAGGTTGACCTCTTCTGCTCGGGCTGCTCGTCCGAGGCCATCTGCCACTCCCAGGCCAGGCGACCTGGAGGTTGAGGGCGTCCCTTCCTCTGAATAGGACTCATCCTCGGACTACAAGGGTGCCCTCCTCCAGATCCCCTCCACGCACTTGGCTGCTGTGATGGGCTGGTCTGGCTTTGAGGAGTTTTGTGAGACCTTCCAGCGTTTTCTTTCTGCCTGCCTGCTATTGACCCTGCCTGCCTCCAACCTGCCTGCCTCGCCTGATCCCCGCTAAACCGACCTGCCTTCCGTCACAGACCACGAGCTCTGCCTCAGCGTCCCCACCACCCGACTGCTCCCCTGGCTTTCTTTCACTTACCAGTAATGTTACAGTAAACTAGAAAGTACATTTTCATGTCCACCAACGTATTACAACAAAATATAAACATTAAGCCTTACAACTTTCTGTTCTATAGTATGCTTCCTTTTTCTGGTTTTCTGCATGCATCCGACATCTTCACATTCATCAGTAAGCCCATCAGTGCAAATATATAATATATATATGCTGCTTTGTTTTGTTCTTTTCTATAGAATGCCTCATTTTCTGGTTTACTCATTTCTGCTTGCATGCGAAATAGGGGTATAATGGTTCACCTAATACACATTTCAGTTCAAACCTCGGTTTTCAAAAACTAAAAAGTTTTGAAAACTTCAGACAATAACCAGAGGAAGAGGGGGGGATAATACTTAGCTTATGCATGTATCTACGCGTCTGCCTACATTGTCCTTCATGTACCACATTAACCGACATTAATGAATTTGCTGTCTTTCACCTTCCTCTCCCTTGTTTTCCATCTCTAAACTGCATTCGAAATTGATGATGCACGATTATCTGGAAAAAAAATGAAAAAATAACTACATGGACTGCAAATAAAAATATTTTAGAGTGAATAATTTAGAAAATAGGCGACACGGTGGTGCGGTGGTTAGCACCGTTGCCTCATAGCAAGAAGGTCGCAGGTTCGACTCCTGACCTGGGGTCTTTCTATGTAGAGTTCCCATGCTCTCCCCCGTGTCTGTGTGGATTCTCTCCGGGTACTCCGGCTTGCACCCATCTCCAAAAGCATGCTGAGGTTAATTGACTACTCTAAATTGCCCATAGGTGTGCGTGCGAGTGTGAGTGGTTGTCTGTCCTTCATGTGGCCCTGCGATGAGCTGGCGTCTCGTCCAGGGTGTACCCCGCCGCTCGCCCATTGCCAGCTGGGATCGGCTCCAGCACGACCGCGACCCGGTAACCGGAATAAGCGGAAGACGATGAATGAATGAATTAATTAATTTAGAAAATAAATACACTTTAATTTATCAACAAATACATTAATAGGTATTTGGTTTCAAAACTACAAAGTCAGAACATGCTCTAGCTTATGACATTTCTTCCTCCAAAACCAGGACTTTTACAAGAAAAGAAAAGAAAAAAAGCAGCAGTATGTGTTTTTGACTGTCTTATGCTTTCCTGTGAGACACATTTCTCTAAGCAGCTTCTTGCTCGCTTTTTGCAGGCTATACCGTTTCCAGCAAAGTTTATTACAGTTCACAAAGTTTAACAGTAGAAAACACAGACAGGACACCTTTCTCTAAGCGGCCTCTTGCTTGTGTTTTGCAGGTTAGCAGAGTTCACTACAGTTCACACAGGTTAAAATTGCACGCTGCTCTGATGAGCGTTGGACTTGCAATAATAAAATGAAGTGGTGCTCCACTTCAATCATGTCTTTTTGCTAACCTAACATAACATAACTTAACGTTACTTATTACCAATATCCCTCCTCTTTGAAGGAGGAGGTGGCGTCGGTGGCATGGTGTGATGGTGGATGCGTGTATGCCGGCACTGTATATGTGGGCGGGCGTTTGTTTGGTCGTCCGCCAAATGAGCCAATCAAATGTGAGTTTGAAGGGAAAACTGGACTAGCACATTCACAGTGGTGAAAAGGGGGGAAATGTAACTCTGCAAAATGCACTACTGCCACTTGACCACTTTAATAACATTGTCTACCTCGTGTGGATATTTTTTACCCAGTGTCTTTGATATTTTTCTTATATTGCAATTCTTTATGCTTATTCTTATTCTTTTCTTATAACTTGCACTTTTTACTTTACTATTTGGTGTTGATGGTGTGTGCTGGAAAGCTAATTTCCCTGAGGGACCCCTCTCTAGGGATTAGTAAAGTAGAATTGAATTGAATTGAATTGAACAAAATACAAACTAATTCACTAAATAATGGTAGGGTCAATTATATCCTTGCAAACTATCAGAAGAAAATCTAAATTACCTATATAGCTGCATTCCAAAGATAATGCAACAAATGTTGCTTAAAAGTTGGTAGGGATAATTTGGGCCTCCCAAAATATTGGTAGGGACATGTCCCTACCGTCCTTATGCATTTGGCTTCACATCTGTGTGGCACTGAGTCAACCAAACAGCATTTTTGAGGTCACCCCACAAGTTCGCGATCTGATTGAGCTCCGAGAATTCTGCTGGCCACTCCATAACATTAATTTTGCTGGTTTGGAACCAAGATTTTGCTCGTTTACTAGTGTTTGGGGTCATTGTCTTGTTGAAACACCCATTTCAAGGGCATGTCCTCTTCAGCATAAGGTAAAATGACCTCTTCAAGTATTTTGACATATGAAAACTTATCCATGATCCCTGATATGCGATAAATAGGCCCAACACCATAGTAGGAGAAACATGCCCATATCATGATGCTTGGAACACCATGCTTCACTGTCTTCACTGTGTACTGTGGCTTGAATTCAGAGTTTGGGGGTTGTCTCACAAACTGTCTGCAGCCCTTGGACCCAAAAAGAACAATTTTACTCTCATCAGTCCACAAAACGTTCCTCCATTTCTCTTTAGGCCAGTTGATGAGTTCTTTGGCAAATTGTAACCTATTCTGCACATGCCTGTTTTTTAACAGAAGGACTGCGGGGGATTCTTGGAAATAGATTAGCTTCACGCAGACCTCTTCTGTCACAGTACTTAAAGGTAACTCTAGACTGTCTTTGATTATCCTGGAGCTGATCATTGGCTGAGCCTTTGCCATTCTGGTTATTCTTCGATCCATTTTGATGGTTGTTTTCTGCTTTCGGCCATGTGTCTCTGGTCTTGCTCTCCATTTTAAGGCATTGGAGATCATTTTAGCTGAACAGCCTATAATTTTTTGCACCTCTTTGTAAGTTTTCCCCTCTCCTATCAACTTTTTAATCAAAGAACGCTGTTCCTCTGAACATTTTCCTCAGGCTTTCAAAGAGAAATGTATGTTCAACAAGTGCTGGCTTCATCCTTCAATAGAGGCCATCTGATTCACACCTTTTTATTCACAAATTGATGACCTCACTGATTGAATGCCACACTGCTATTTTTTAACACACCCCTTTCAACTAATTGCCTAATTGCACTGCCTTAAGAGCGTGCATATCAAGAATCCTGGGTCTTGTTGGTTTTCTGAGAATCTACTGCACTCACTGGTAACTTGTTTGCCATGTAGCAATAAAAAATATACTAATAATAACAGTGATTAATCTGGTTAGTCATATTGGACTGCTATTATTTTGAACACTACTGTACCTGCTCCACATCACGAATTAGAAGTAAGAGTAATCTGTGGTATTTAGACTGCTCACAACCATTGAGTCTTTGCCATATTGTTCTTCAACCTCATGCAAGACTTTCCGGCACCCATCCCCAGACTGATTTTCTGTTGCTTTGCCCTGTTGCTTCCCAGGTAGACGTTGTTTCCCTAGTAGACATCTCAGTGGTAAAGTGTTCAGTCCTCTTGCACACCCTCACACTTGCCACCGAGGTGGCCAAGGTCATCTTCGCCATTAACCATCTCATCAACAGGGCTTGCCTATGGGAAATGGCAGAGTGGGATCAAAGCATGCCAGCCTATGCCTCCTTCCAATCATTTGCTGCTAAGCTTCGGAAATATTTTTGGAAGGGTTAAAGCAGTCCCAACACCGAGTTTGGATTAATGGGATTCAGCCAGAGGTCTCTCATTGTTGCAGACCATCCATTGAGTTTTGCACTCAAGCCCTGTGCAAAAGTGCAAGACTCCTCCTTCACCTGGCCACATACAACCCTTGAGACAGTGAGTCCATCCCTTAGTCAGCTGAGTAGAGAAAAAAAAGCCATGCAATTGGACTGGACCACTATTACTTCTGATAAATGAAAACAAAGATGACAACCTCTG
>CAAKHG010050399.1:22584-33755 GCA_901007715.1 Dactylopterus volitans
GAAATGGATTGGCTAATGGCCAGTAAGTGTGTTAAAAAAAGAATGTTCTTAACACCATCCTATTTTGTTTCAAGGAATAGCAATAACAATGTTGTCATTGTACAGCATTTTGGTGTATGTTATAGTTTTTCAATATTAATACCACATTGTGAATGTTATTATAATGAACATGCATACATACATATGTTAAATGTATATATCCGGCTTCTGTCATTTAGCTTTCAATTCCCACAATATGCAATAGTAAATGGCATATTTTGGACATAGTCTGAATGGTGATTAATCATGATTAATTAACATTTAAGATGTGATTAATCTGATTAAAAATTTTAATCATTTAACAGCCCTACAAAAAACACAACTGCACTGTACAAAAAGGGCCAGAGCCGCCTCTACTTTCAGAGGCAGCTGAGGTCATTTAACATGTGTCAGACTATGATGAGGATTTTCTATGAGTCTGTCATGGCCAGTGTCATCCTCTATGCTGCTGCATGCTGGGACAGCAGCTGAGGGTCGCTGATGCCAACAGACTCAACAAACTAATTAACAAGGCCAGTAACGTTGTGGGGGTGGAGCTGGACTCTTTGAAGGTGGTGTTGGAGAGGAGAATGTTGTCCAAGATAAGAGCAGCACAGGACGACTCCACCCACACGCTCCATGACATGCTGGCCAATCACAGGAGCGTGTTCAGTGAGAGGCTGATTTCATCGAAATGCACCACTGAACAACACAGGAAATCATTCCTGCCTGTGGCAATCAGACTGTACAATTTTAGGTAGCTTCTTCTACCTATGTTCCACAGTCATTTAAAATGGCTGTAATTAAACCTCTCCTTACGGAACCTGCTCGAGTCAGGCGTTTTAGCCAATTATAGACAGATATATAACCTTCCCTTTCTCTCTAAAATCCTTGCCACAACACTTGATAGTCAACTTTGTGACCTACACAACAATAGTGTTATTTGAGGATATTTGGTCGGGTTTTAGAATGAGTCATTGCACAGAGACAGCAATTAGTGATGGGCATTCCGGCTCTTTTTAGAGAACCGGCTCTTTTGGATCAGCTAACTGAAGAGAGCCGGCTCTTTTGGCTCCCAAATGGCTCTTCAGGTTTTTGGTGCTTAAATGAATTTATTACCAACAATAATGTAAAATAATGCGCAATATGAATTACTAATCTAAAAAACACACATCATATCAAATATTTATTATATAAAGAAACCTTTTATTTATTATTTCTACAAAGTGATAAAAATAAATAAATTAGTGCAAAAACAAACTATTTACAAATGAACTTAACCAACTTTTAATCATTTTGAACTTTTGGCTTTTTACTAGTAAACACATTTAAAGGTCACTTGCTTCTCTCTTTTCCTCCAACTGCACTGATAGATGCACAGCTCGCATGTGCCTGTGAAGGTTGTTTGTAGAGCCGGCTCAATAAGAGATGTTAGTCTTGCAGATTCTGCATTCTGCCTTACTTTGGTTCATGTAATTGAAATGTGTTCAGATTTTTGCTGTTTTCCTGTTGTCACTCATTTTATAATTTTTTTTTTTTACCTTTCCAATCCATTTGTGCCTGTCTGCTCTTTTTCTCTCTCGCGACTTGTCTCTCGCCCTCCTCTCGCTGTCCCTACTCACAACAGCGAGTCGCTGCTCAGCGCGGATGGACACAAAGACGACTCCGCACATATTGACCAATCAAATACGGCTTGAAGAGAAAGGACAGAGGGAGCAAAAAACAAAAACAGGAGCAATCAGGAGCCGGCTCACGTCGTTCACTTCAAAGAGCCGTTTCGTTCGCGAACGACACATCACTAACAGCAATAGTGAAAGCTACTCAAATAGAACTGAAAAAAATCATTAGAAAACACTCCATAAATTTTCAGACTTCAGGCGTGTCTTAATGATATAAAGACCTGGATGACTTGTGATTTTTTTGTTACTAAATTCAAACAAAAAGCTCTTTTTCTTGGCCCTAAACACCTTAGAAATACACTATCTAATGATATAGCTACTCTGGATGGCATTATCTTGGCCTCCAGCACCACCATAATAAATCTGGGAGTTATGTTTGACCAAGATATGTCTTTTAACTCCCACATAAAAGAAATCTCAAAAAATGCCCTCTTTCACCGATGTAATAGTGCAAAAATTAGACACATTTTTTCTCAAAAAGATACACAGAAATTAGTCTATGCATTTGTCACTTCAAGGCTGGATTACTGCAATTCCTTATTATCAGGCTGCCAAATAATTTTCTTAAGACTCTCCAATTGTTCCAAAATGCTGCTGCACATGTTCTAATAAGAACCAGGAGAGGAGATCACATTTATCCAATAATGGCTTCTCTGCAACTGGCTGCCTATAAAATCCTGAATAGAATTCAAAATCTTTCTCCAAAAAGAAGCATAGTTCTTGACTAGAACTCTGCGCTCCCAGAAAGCAGACTTACTTGTGGTTCCTAGAATCTCTAAAAGTAGAATTGGAGGCTGAACCTTGAGCTATCAGGCTCCTCTCCTGTAGAACCATCTTCCGGCTTTGGTCAGGGGGGCAGATACCCTCACTACATTTAAGAGTAGGCTTAAAACTTTCCTTTTTGACAAAGATTATAGTTTGGGCTGGCTCAGGCTTGCCTTGGACCAGCCCCTAGTTATGCTGCTGTAGGTCTAGGCTGCCAGGGGACCATGATGCACTGGGCCCCTCTTTTGTTCTCTCGCCTTCACATCCTCTTCCTCTCATCCACTCCTGCATATTACTAACTTAACTTCTTCCCTGGAATTGTTTTCTTGTCTTGCAGAGACCTTTATGGCCATCACAGACCTCCACCACTATTATTATCATTATATTACTGTAGTTGATGTTACTCTGCATCTCTGCATCCGTCTTGTATTTCTGATTCTGATTCATGAGGAAACATTCAATTAACTTCCAATTATGAAGACGATACTCAATTATATTCATCTATAAAACCAGATGAAACCAATCAGCTTGCCAAACTACAGCTATGTTTTAAAGACATGCAGACCTTGATAACTCGGAACTTCCTGCTCTTAAATTTGGGCAAAAAGGAAATTATTGTGTTTGGTTCTTAAGAGAGATAAGATAGCTTTTCTATATGGTATTGCTTTGACCTCCAGCACCACAGTAAGGAACTGTGGAGTTATATTTGATCAGGATATGTCCCATACAAATCTCGAAGACTAACTTTCCCCTCCTACGAAATATTGCTAAAATCAGAAACGTGCACATTGAATTTATCCAAAATAGAGTGTGTTGTGTGTTGGACTAGAATTCCTAAATTTCAAAGAGTCGGAGAAAGGAAAAGGAGCGTTGGGGAACGTTCAGCTTCCTCGACGGTGACACATCCTCCGTTGTCCTGATGAGGTAATGGTCCATTAACGGGATAGTTGGGTTAGAGGCCCGAGGAGTGAGGACCCCCCGAATTCTACGGGTTAGAGGCCCTAAGATACAATCTCTAAATTCTACGATTCAGTAATAAAATACCGAAAAATAAAATATTAAACGGGTTGGTTGGTCGGACAGGAACAACCTTTCTCTCTGATTTGCGGATAACTAACGGTGATAACGAAGCAATCAGAGTATGTGTGAGTACTGTCCGACGTAAAAAGGAAATAATAATAATGATGATGATGATTATAATAATAGTAATAACAAAGTAAGTATTGTCTTTGAAAATTAGCGGTAGGTATCTATGACGGAAGAAAGTAAGACAAGTGTATAATTTGTGGCGAGAAATCGAGGTAGGTATTCTTCTCAAATAAACGGTAAGTATTTGTGTGGTGATTGAACCTGAAGTCAGAAGATAGTTTAACGATGGATGGAGAATTCGATCGAGAGAGAGAGGACGAGGGCTGGGGCTCGAGCAGTGGAAAGAGGTGGTAACCTCTGCAGAAGCAGATAAGTAATCTCATGATTGTGGTCAATTGTGGGACGAAGCCGCGTGAAGGAACGCACTGATATCTGGAACACCATGATCATGGTTCTGAAGGAAGTTGGAGCGAGCGAAGACGACGGTGGCATTGTATAAGTACATTGGGAAAAGGAAAAGGATGGTAGGATGAAGCGCGACGAGGCTAAAGAAAAGGAGGGGGAAAAAAAGCTTCCCAGACAAAAGAATGTGGAAGAAGCAAGCAGAGAAACATGAAACCGACAGGCTGCGGTGGTATCGCTGGGGTGTGGCCTGTCAAGGAGAGACGCACATGAATGAAGAGAAAAAAGACAAGCAACCTGAAGAGGCTGCGTCCCTCACTAAGAAGTAGCCAGGAGCGAGCTGCCCCCATATGAGGGGACCAGGGCATCTCCCACTGCGCCCCCAGTGGCTGAAAAAGGTATGTATCCAGTGCTTGAGGTCACATCAGGTCGATTTTGTTTAGTATTGCCCGGGGTGGGGGCACCAACAGGGATTTGTTGCAGGGGCGAGGGGTAGATCCCCAGTCCAGACATGCACACAGCATGAAGCAAGAGACGTGAGGAGGGGGAAGCTCAAAAAACCAAACCCAACAAAGGTGAATAAGGCATCAAGCGGGGATGATTCAGACTTATACATCAGTCGCAAATATAAACTGGACAAAGGCTGCATGGAGGACAAATGCCCGAAAACGAGCATCCCACTGCGGGGAACGGCGAGGTCGACGACGGCGGACGGAGACCGAGTGGAATTCGGAGGTGTTCTACATGGAGAGTGGATGGTAGAAGATGAAGGCAGAGGAGACGCCAAAAGAACCACCAGCAGAGGGTGACAATCATGATTAAGTACAGGATGACAAACCAGATAAAAGGGAGTCTGATGAGGAGAAACCTGACGAGGAACAAGTACTCACTAGAATACTATGTTCATATGCCGCCAAGAAAGCCTTACAGATGCCGCTGGTGAAGGTAAGGGACGGTCAGGCAGATAGATATAAACCCTGGAATCTAGGAGACTTGGAAGCTTTGGTAGACAAGATGCCACCAACCTTGGAAGGCGGCGGTCTTTGGCTGGGAAAGCTTGACCTCACAGAGGGAATGAAGCTGGCACTGGGAGACTATCGTGCCATAGCGGCCAGAACGATGAGCGCGCAAAACCTGCAGGAAGTAGAACATCAGGTGGGAACCACCCACCAGGATGACGCAGTTCCCCTTGGCGTGGTAATTAACGATATCAGTGGGGCACTGAGAAATCTTTTCCGCCACCAAACGCTCCAAGCATCCCTAAGTTGCCCTGGAAAGCCGACCAGACTCCCAGGCAGTATATAGATGAGTGCACAGAGAAATGGATGTTATGGTTCTGTTTCTGGTCACTGTGTGGTGTAGTTCTGCTCCTGACCTCTCTCCCGTTCCCTCAGCACGAGTGCCGAGAGGCAGGGCGATCTCTGGGAGTGCTGACTCACCGACACACCTGCAGCTAGTTCTGCCTAAATTGCTAGTCTTTATAAACTGCCTTGCCCCTGTCTCCAACGCCGGATTATTGACCTTGTTCATTTATAGGCTCATGCACTCTCCTTGTTCTCCTGACTCTTACCACGCAGAAAAAAACCCAAGTGATCTTCTTTTGTTTGTGAGTTTTCAAGCTTTGTCTCCGTTTTCTGTTGTACTTTTTCCTCGAGCCTTTTTCCCATTCTGATGGTGATTTTCCGTTTGTGTTTAAGTTGCTACTTTGAGTCATTCCTTATTTGTACTTTGTTTGTACTTGATTCCCTGCTACTTTTGTTATTACTTTATAAATAAATTTAACTTTTTGCAGAACTCTGCATTCTGGGTCCGGGTGTCCCCATACTGGTCCGTGACACTCACATCACTGTAATAATTGGCACCACGAAAACGGAGTCTGACGAGGAGGGCGCCTCTGGTGAAATAATCCAAGATGTAGGGAAGCAGGGAGTGGATGGCCGGCTTGAGCTCATTTTCGGTGGTGGTTGTCTCGCTGATTATCATACTAAGCGAACCTCATCGCAGTCTAGAACATAAGAGAGCAGGGAGGTCTACGTCCAGACGTACGACAGATAGGTGCCTGTCCGCCTATAGGGGAATAGAGTTGGATGATGTGAGAGTCCCAAGGGAATGGGTGGCATTAGGAGGTGATCTCGTTTAGAGATCAAAAGGGGGAATTGTGGAGATTTGTATCAGTGGTTACAACCTCACTACCTCTTCAAAGTCGTTGCCACAGCAATTGTGGAATCTATAATATTCCTGATGCAATCATTTCATATGTAACCAATATGATTATCAATTTTATACTTGTTATTTCAGTGAATAACTGGGGATTGCTTAAATGTATGACTATGCTTATCCATGGCGCAGCATTGTTTTCTCCCTGTACGATTGGATGTGCTCAGGACAGTGAAGACACACCTGTGTGGTAAATCATTAAGACAACCTGTTTATGTACCAACGGGGGGGGTTCTTCCTGGGGGAAACAAAGGAAAAGTCAGTTTATGATTGTGCGCAGCCCCACAGGCGGTCAGACCTCACTTTACCCAGAGGGGAGCAGACTGCGTTCTATTGTGACATCTCCAAAGATCTTTGTATTCAATAAATCTTGTTTTTAATGACAAGAGACTGACTCATCATATTGATCCCCTCACATCAACCAACCCGGGGAAGTTCAGGCAACTTCGACACTAGCTAGTGAGCGGACCGTCATGAGAACCCCCGAGGGAGAGCCAGATCAGGGCCAAAGAGGGACCTCTTCTGTGGGGAGCACAGCTGGAGACAGGCCCACAGCTTGACAGGAGAGAGCAGAACTGCCTGGCCAGGGTTCTAAACTCTAGAATGCAATCAAAGCCCACAAACTAAGACCCTACCCCCTGAAGGCCCGACCGCACCTCAGGCAAGGAGGTGAGGTGAGGTGAATATATGTGGTTAGCTAAGGTGAAATTAAAATTGGGGGAAACTGGAGCATGGACACCCCACTGCTGGCAGAGTTACACAACATGCTCCCTGAGGCAATGCCAGTGCTGCAATGCCAGCGCAGCAATGCTGCACTGAACAGACCAGTAGTTGTCAGCAGTGTAGTCAGCATTGCCGTTAACAGTTAACAGTGGACCTCTAGGTCACAGAAGACCTCCGGGTAATCTGAAGCCTAAAGTCACCGCTGACCTTCAGGTAATAGTAAACAGTCTACAGGAAAGCTCCAATTGACAGTAGACCTACACATCACAATAAACCACCAGGTTACAGTGCATTTCCAGGTAACAGCTGCGGACCTACAGGTAAAAGTAGACTTAAAAGGCGACAGAACTAGACCTACATGTAACAGCTGAAATACAGGTGACAGCAGCAGACCTACATATAACAGTTAATGTAAAAGGTAATAGTCGCAGACCTCCATGAAACATTAAACTCCAGGTCATAGTAAACTTCAAGTTCACGTGAAACCTACAGATAGATTAACAATAGACAGATTAACAATAGACCTCTTGGTCACAGTGGACATAGTGTGCATGTCAAACTAGGTCTACAGGTAACAATAGTAAGCCAACATGTAATAGTAGGGCTACAGGTAACAACAGTTGACATATAGCAGATTACAGCCCGTGGGCCAGACATTTACATTGGCAACAATCCTATAATATATTTAAGTTTCGAACTGTTTTTATCCTGTAATACCTAATTGGCACCACCAGCTGGAGTACTGTAACTACACTAGGCGTGTTCGAATATAAATTCACTCTTCTCACTTGACCTGATCTTAACATGTGCCTCACCTTCCATAACAAAATGAGCGGACAAAATAGTGGTAGATTGCCAGTGTTGTGCCCTCGTCCACACAAAATGAAGGACGGGACCGCATTGCTTCCTTTGCTCCACATAAAGAAGAGACATCAAACTCATTCTCCCAGCATTCCTCAAGTTTTTCACAGTTGGGTGTTAAAACCCCCAACTCCAACTTCAATTGGCTATTTTATGGCCATGACCCCTGAGGTCACCAGGCCATATATAAGGACAAACATCTCTTGGGGCACGTTCTTGCTCCGCTCTCTCATCAGCTCTGCAGCCCTCCAGCAGTGCCTCAGCTGCTGCTGCTGCTGCTGCTGCTGCTGCTGCTGCTTCTCCCCTCCATGAGGCCTGCAAAAAGCAGAGACCTCCACTGGACCAAGCCTTGGTAGTGACATTATACACGCGAGTGCCTGCCAAAGGAAGAGACGAGCACCACTGGCACGACACAAGTCTGCCAGTTGATTTTGACCAGCCAAAGAGCCACCAAGTTAGCTTGGTCTAACTTCACCAGAGGAAACAAGACTCCAACCACGGCCAGGACATCACCGCTTTCCCACCGGGCAAAGTCAAACAACTGGCAACACAACTGGCAACCCAACCGAACACTGCAATAGCTGGACTTTGCAATCAACCGGACAGCATTAAAACGCAGACCTGCAACCCAGCACATCAGGGGCATCTTTCTCACGCACGGGACGTCAGCTAGCCAAGTCAGCTTACTTCGTCTACATTTGACTAAGCAGAGGACAAAAGGGTTACACCCGTGGTGGTTATTATGAGTGAAGTTGAAACACATGCCAACTGCGCTATTACGCAGGATGGATGTGTCATGCGTCCCACTAGGCCACCGTGCCACAACTTTCAACAGCACACACTTTGCATCACAGAACAGTTGTACATTCACGGAATGAAAGTTTTTCCGGTTTATGTAAGCAAATGCATCACCAGATGGAGCCTTGATGCGTACGTCGTGCAGTCTATGGCACCAATGACACCTGGCATGTGTGTAATTGCGCTGAATTCCTGCATCACTTCTACCTGCCGTTCGCAACCATAGGGAAAGTTTATATACTCTGGCATTAGTTTTATAATGCCATTAAGCACTGCAGGGAGGATGCGGATCATAGATGGTTGCGAAATGCCAGATCTGTCACCTACCTCCCATTGGAAGGTCCCTGTGGCCAAGAAACCAAGCACAGATACTACCTGTAGATGTGCAGGGATGGCATGGCTGCGTTTTGTTGGCCTTGTCAGATTAGGCTCCAAAATGTTGCATAAATGCAACAGAATTGTTCTCGGTAGTCTGAAACGACTAATCAACCATTCATCACTCTCAGCCAACATATCTGCCCGATCCCTAAAACACCTCTCTCTCCAAATAGAGCCTTGCACAAAGTCGTACAATATCGCAAGTCCAGTGATTGTTTATCCTCATCATTCAACATATAGAAATAACGTGTAATTTATTGAGTCGAATAACATGGATAGTTTACAATCATGAACTTAATCTGGATCTTAAACCTGCCAACTGCCAGACTAATTTAACTAAATGTGTTATATCTTTATTAAGTTTTTTTTTATATCACTTGTTTCAAAGGCATCTGCGTATTGTGTACATAACAGAGCACAATATGAATTAAAGTTGTAATTTCCAATACTGACCAGCGTCATTTAGGTGCAGTCTTAAATTTACACAAGCACTCTGCATGGTCAGGAGCATGTGTAGATTTTGTTAGTAGCTACGAAAAGATCGGAGCTATTAAATTATTGATGAATGCAAGTTGCGCGTAAATTTCCGTCTGCGAACATTTTACACACAAATTTGTTCTGCTCACGTTTCATGAATGAGACCCACTGTACATAGTACCTTTGTAGCTTGGTTAGATTTACTGTATGTTCGTTGTTTCAGTTTCTTTTGTTAATCAATAAAGTTCTTTAAACTTGCTTGTCTGTGATATTGTACAAAGTGAACTCTGCCAACATACACTGCAAAGAACTCCAAATCCTTCACCTGTGCTACTGTTAAGAAAGTAATTTGATCATAATTATGAATGTAATTATCAATCAAGTTGTGTGTTAACAGAATAACTTTCGAGACTGATTTGTAACATTGGTTATGTAAAATTAAATCCTATTATTCTTTTATCGTAAATATTAGTATCTCAATATTAATGTTTTGCGTGGCCATCGAGCTCTGAGCACAACAACAGTGATTGTCAGGTATTTAACAAAGAGTGGATTGCAAAACATTTTTTCACTGAATAACAATCAAAGGCTAGGTGTCTGTTTGCTGTGGACATATTGGCACACGTGAATGAGCTGAATGTGAAGCTACAAGGGAGAGATAGGTCAAGGGCAAATGGACTTTGTTCTATAAACAAATTACAAACAATTTATTTCCCCATGCTAGCGATGATAAAAGAAGCCCCTCAACAATGTAAGGAAACACAATAAATTGCTGGACAATCAACATGGATAGTTTTATCGTCGATTCTCTGATTTTTGAAAAGCTGGAGAAGTCACTTCACCTGGTGTAATGTCCCTTGTCATTCAGTTATAAATTACAATTGGAGCTGATTGATCTCCAGTCTGACTTTTGTCCAAGAGGAGAATTTCAACTCTGTCAAGTGGTCAGTTTTAGAAATTAAATGTGGCCTAAAAGGAAACCTCTGACTTCTAGGGTAACAGTAGATCCAAGGGTAAAACTGTAGAATTACAGCCAACACAAGACCTATAGGTAAAAACAGTAGACCTACAGGTAATGCCAGTAGACCTCCAGACAGCATTGTCATGTCAGTGTGTCAGTGTGTGGGCATGATAACCTTATAAAATCATGTGCATGATGCAGATCAACACAATAGCTAAAAGCAATGGCCAACCTCCACTCTCTCTGCAGCAGTTCTGTCAGATATCTGCTGTCTGAGGCAGACAGACAGCAGATATCTGACATTAATAATAACAATCTGAGCTTGCAGTGGCTAAAGAATAACAATCTGAGCTTGCAGTGGCTAAAACAACCTGTGTACTAGTGGACTGACTGACAGTGAAGAGCTGACCCATTGGATCACATTGCAGTTGTTTCAGGAGTGACTGTTTCTGCCTTCTATTTCAATATTTGAATGATTCCAGCAAATTCTGTCACTGTTAATTACCCAAAGACATAAATAAACAGAAACCAGGTTTAAATATTCTGTAATTCTCCTTTAGATATTATACAGTTATGTTAGAATTTCTGATGAACACAGTGGCGTTGATTAGGAAGTTGAGCTCATCTGAACCGCAGGAGTCTCTCTCTCTCTCTCTCTCTCCCTCTCCCTCTCCCTCTCCCTCCCTGTCCCTCCCTCCCCCTCTTCGCCAGAGAAGCTCCTCGCCACACATGGAGTGCGGCGGCGCATCTGTGTGCCCGCGACTCGACGAAGAAAAAAGCAGGGACCCTCTTGAGTGTGTTCC
>CAAKHG010050400.1:0-15498 GCA_901007715.1 Dactylopterus volitans
GACGACTGACTCTCTTGCGTCATTGAAATTCTGAGTCAAGACTTTACTTAAGCTCAGAGTTGGGCAATTAGCTGCAAGGGTAAGTTTACAGGAATATGTGTGTGTGTGTGTGTGTGTGTGTGTGTGGTCTGTAGTTTGTGGGAATGGTTCTGACCCAGAAGCCCCTAATTTGCTCCCAGAGGACCGACTAACTGATACGTCCCGGTTCTAGTTTTCGCCCCCCTCCTCCATGGCACTGGCCCATTTACTTTAAAAGCTGAAAGGTCAAATGAGAATCAGTTTGTGGCACTGAGCTCCCACAATCCCCCTCAGTGCTGCCGCAGATATGATAAAATGATATCGACAGCGTATAGCTTCAGTGTGTTGGACTGAACTGTGCATTTGTGGAAGCATCCAGGTGAAATGAACCCAGCTGTGTCGCGTCATGGCACAACTGAGGGCTGAAAAGCCCAAAATAATGTATGGCAATGAAATCTTTAATGATTTCTCAGTGATTTGTCTTTAACAAAGACGGAGGTTTAATTTTAAAGCTTCATTTGTCGAGGGAAGGATGAGTGCAGCGTCTTGTAGTGTGACTGCTCGGGCATTAGGCGGTTTGATGTGGTTGCCGAGGGGCGCCGCGTCGTTCACTTCCCGCTCTGCCATTGGCCGCTCCAGTGTGGCGGGATATGATTGGCCGTCTGTGAGCCGGGTGTCTTCAGCTAGTCCATCTCGTTCTTGTGACCGTGACATCTCGGCAGTGCTGGGAAGGAGGGCGGGAAGGTCTTCGAATTTGGCACCGAGGTCAACTCAACCTCAGGGATGAACTGATGGGAGTTTGGTGGTCAGAAGGTCAAAGGTCAGTGTCACAGGACCTCACAAAAACACATTTTTGTCCACAGCCGTCAATGTGATTCGCTGATTGTGACAAACTTCCACAGAGATGTCTAGAAAAATGTCTTGAATGATATGGCATCTTGACATTTTGTTTTGTAAAAGACTTTGATTTGATCGTGGTATTTAAAAGTTACTGACATCACGACGAGTGTGTCCTGTGCTGATGGACGAATGTCCAGTCGGATGAAATGATGAAGCTCTGATTCAATTAATCCAAAGCCTTCACTGCATTTACTATGAATAGGGGTGTAACGGTTTTGAACCAAACCGCTAAACAGTGGTTCAGACGAGTTCAGTTTAGTGACTCGTTTTCTCATCTTGAACCGCGGTTTGGTCGCGCGTGTCAAAATTACGAGGAGCGCTTGAACGCAGCATAACCTCTCACACGTGTTGATGGCGGACAAACCTGAACTAGCAGAACCCTCCAGCGGCTCCTCGGTCGTCCGTAGGAGGCGTTCTGGATTTCCAGTTGAGACCACAGAGGCTGGTGGTCGTGTTGTTGTCAAGACGCAAGTTATTTATCGTTTGTGTTCAGCGAAACCGCCTGTGGGAGCGAGGGGGTGACGCCTCAAACATGCTAGCGCGTGTGAAGAGACATCACGCCGACAGAGACCTCGCTCAGCCCGGCGCAGCAGCGACGAGCCCACGACAACAGCCAGATCTTCACCTTATTATTGAGGACTGGTTATATAATTGAGTCATGTGCATGTTCTAAATATCGCACAAAAAAAGGACATTTTGTCAAAGTTGTCAAAAACAAAAACATCAGTGTAGATTTTTTTCATTTTCTAATGTTTAAGCGAACCGAAGTTTGAGCCGAACCGAAAGTTGAACCCGAACCGCGGGTGTGGTGAACCGTTACACCCCCATCATGAACAGGCGTGGGTGTTAACTGCGAGCTGGTTGGTTGGCGGAGGACTGCGGGGCGGTAATTCTATTTCCTGTTGCTGTTAAATGTCGCCAGAGTTTTATCGCTCAGCCCTAATCGGCGCGTGGGGGCTGCTTGTGTTTGTGCGTGTAACGCAGCGGCGGCGTCCACGGTCGGCGGCTTCCTACATTGCTCGGATTTTATTTTTCAGTATTCGGGGGTTTTAGTCGCATGCAACGATGCAGCACAGCAAGTTCCTCCTGATTCAATAAACTCGAATCTGATCAGACTCCGCTGCCATGTAATAGCGTTTCCATGGCGATGGGCTGTCCCGGGTCTCGCTGCGCGGCTTTATCGTCTCCCACCGAGCAAGCGGAGCTGTCAAATCATCAGTTTTGTGTGATTTCCTTTCAAAAGCTCTGCGTCTGTGTGGCAGGTTGGGGCAGTCAGAGCTCCAAGGTGCAGATCCACCATAACACATGGCTCCATTTCCCGGGTCACAACCTGAGGTGGATCCTCACCTTCTCGCTGCTCTTTGTGCACGTGTGCGAGTTTGCGGAGGGAATCGTCTCCAACGAGTAAGACCCTCTTAGATATGAAACGTCACACAGAATGTCTCCTCTCTTTCATGGGAGGTACTTGATTTCCTCCGCTGACGTTTTATTTTGTCTGTGTGCTTTTTGGCTGCAGCATGATGGACACCAACCACCTCCATCTCTTCATGCCGGCGTTCATGGGCTTCATTGCGGCCACGACGTCGGTGGTTTACTACCATAACATAGAGACGTCCAACTTCCCCAAGTTGCTGCTCGGTAAGTTGGAGGTTGGGAAAAAGTCCCATTTGAGAGCTTGAGTTCGGGGTCAGTATCACAGAAAGTTCTGTTCCCTCTGCCCCCAGTTCTGTTCATCTACTGGGTGTTGGCCTTCATCACCAAGTCCATCAAGCTGTGGAAGTTTGCCGAGTACAACGTCGGGCCGAAGCACCTGCGATTCTGCATCACCGCGCTGTTGGTGGTCCTGTACGGGTTCCTGATGTCCGTGGAGATCAACGTCATACGAGTCAGGGTGAGTCGCCGCGCTTCTTCATGCTTTCAGTCATGCCATTTTTAAGGAATTTAAGAGGGTCTTTTGTTTTATACCTCCACACCAGTCTCATCTGCACAAAAATACCAAGAATTCATGTGCTTTTTATGACAGACTGTCACATTCATGTCCAAAGGATAAACCTTTTACACCAATCAGCCATAACATGACCACTGGCAGGTGAAGTGAATAACACCGATTACACAGGTGTCCATTTTTGTAGTCGAGTTAGCAAACAGACAAAAGTGGACGGCTTTGGAGTGACTTAGAAGGAAAATAGAAGTGTCGGTGAAAGAAGAGTGGGGGGGTTGGGTCAGCCATGACATTCTGACCCCTGACAGGTGAAGTAAGTAACACTGATTATCTGGTTACCATGGCACCTGTCAGTGGGTGGGATGTATTAGGCAGCAAGTTTACATTTTCTCCTCAAAGTTCAGGTGTTAGAAGCAGGAAAAAAGGGGCGAGTGTGAGGATCTGAGCCACTTTGACAAGGACCAAACTGTGATGTCCAGACGACCGGGTCAGAACATCTCCAGAACTGCAGCTCTTGTGGGGGGTTCCTGGTCTGCAGTGGTCAGGACCTATCAAAAGTGGTCCAAGGAAGGAAAAGAGGTGAACCGGTGACAGGCTCACTGATGCAGGTGGGGAGTGAAGGCTGGCCCGTGTGGTCCCGATCCAACAGACCAGCTACTGGAGCTCAGACTGCTGAAACAGTTGCTGCTGGTTCTGATAGAAAGGAGTCAGAACACACAGTCATGGCGGTTTGTTGTGTGGGGGACCAGTCGGAAGAAGGTGGCCTGGTCTGAGTGATCAGGTTCTCTTTTCCATCACGTGATTGGCCAGGTGTGTGCGTGGCTTACCTGGGGAACACACGGCACCAGGATGCACTGTTGGAAAAAGGCGAGCAGGCGGAGGCAGTGTGATGCTTTGGGCAATGTTCTGCTGGAGAACCTTGGGTCCTGCCATCCATGTGGATGTTCCTCTGACACGTAGCAGCTACCTAAACATTGTAGCAGACCATGTCCCCCCTTCCATGGAAACGGTATTCCCTGATGGCAGTGGCCTCTTCCAGCAGGATAATGCTCCCTGCCACAAAGCAGCAATGCTTCAGGAACGTTTGAGGAACACAGCAACCAGTTCAAGGTGTTGACTCGGCCGGGTTCCCTAGATCTCAATCCGATCCAGCATCTGTGGGATGTGCTGGACCGACAAGTCCGATCCATGGAGGCTCCACCTCACAACCTACAGGACTTAAAGGATCTGCTGCTGACATCTTGGTGCCAGATAACACAGTTACACTTTCAGAGGTCTGGTGGAGTCCAGACCTCCACGGGTCAGGACTGTTTTGGTGGCAAAGGGGGGACCAACTCAATGTTTGGTCATAATGTTCTGGGTGATCATTGCATGTCCAGTGCCATAACTCTGGTGCAGGAGTGATGCACTCACTTAGTAATTTCCTTGCTTGGTAGACTAATCTGAGACTAGAATGATTTCCTCCAGGATTAACAAAGTATTTCTGAATCTGATAAGAAAATAATCACTGTACAGCGAGACACTTGCTTTTAATTTGAGGCTGCAGCACAAGTGGTGACTTGATACACCAAAGACCATGTATTATCGACACTTGATACACACGGATGTAAACTGCAGTTTGACATGAAGCGGAAATTCTGAGTCCAGATATAAAAATGCCCTCTCCACATAATCCTGTTTCCTCTGTCGTCTGATTTTCAACACTTTTTTTTCTACTATCAACCCGAGATATGTCCATTCTCACGTCGATTAATTTCGCCTCTTCTGTCTCCCTGCAGAAATATGTTTTCTTCGCCAACCCCCAGAAGGTGAAGCCGCCAGAGGATTTGCAGGATTTGGGCGTCCGATTCCTGCAGCCGTTTGTCAACCTGCTGTCCAAGGTAGACACACGGTTAACATTCTGAAGGTCTTTGAGTTTCAGAGCACCAACTTGTCCCAGCAGCCTGATTCACAAGTGTAAAAAATGACTCCTGTACAAACGCTGCATGTTGTTTGCCCCTCTGGGGCAGAATTGGCTGTGGAAGATGCAGCTGCCACCAGACGGCGAAGCTTTCAAAGTGGTAAGAAAATAAGACTTGTGGCACTTTATTCTCAGGCAACATATTGGTGGATGAATCCTCTCATCATCGGGGCCCACAAGAGGCCCATCGAGCTGAAGAGGATCGGGAAGCTCCCCATCGCCATGAGGGCCCTCACCAACTATCTGCGGCTCAAAGATGCGTACGAGGACCAGAGGGTGAGCGCGCGCGCGCGCGCAACTCCGCGTCACGACCGCCTGCTGCCGCATATGCAAGATCAGAAGCGGTAACGCCCTCCCCACCCCCTTTTTGCCTCTGCACCATCTCCACGCAGACAGCCGAGGACCCCAACCGAGCCCCTTCGATCTGGCGCTCCATGTACCGGGCGTTCGGCCGTCCCATCCTGCTCAGCAGCACCTTCCGCTACCTGGCCGACCTGCTGGGCTTCGCGGGGCCCCTCTGCATCTCTGGCATCGTAGACCGCCTGAACAGCGGGCACGACGGCGTCAAGTCGGAGAAGATAAAGGTGGGCGCCTGCAAGAGCCCGAGGGTCCTGCATGAGCGTAAAACGTAAAAGTGCTTGATTCTACTCGGTTAATGAAGTTATAAGCAACAAGATTCCAACACGCATGACACTACTGATCTCAGAAATACGGTGACACCAGCACATCAGGGTCGAGCCCCGCGTGGGCAGGAAGCGACGTCACTGCATGCCGTTCCAGACGCTCCCGCCGTGACTATCAGGTCGATGTTGACGAGCACAGTGTTCACCAGTCCTCACAAAAAGAGTCTCAATTAGTTGGCAGTAAAAAATGTCAGTGTGCTGCTAACGTGTGAATGAATGCAAGTTGCCGCATATTTTCCGCAAGACGGGCCTGTGAATATGTCACAATAAAAGCTTTGGGAACAAATGAAAGGGTTCTATATGGAGAAATGCCAGGTGGCTTTTAATGTGAAATCCAGACACTGACAGTGAGGACGTGGTGGTGTCGGTACGGTGTCACTGTTAAGCTCGCAGGGAGCCGTTTGCATCAGTGCTGCGCAGCAAATGTTGATGTGTGATCGATTGGATCGAATTAATGGCAGGGCCTTTTGAGCTGAGCTGAGCGTGATGTCACCGCGGCGTTGGTCCTCATCATCACATCTGTGAATGTATCTGACGCTGCGTTGCTCTTGAAACCATGTGGCATTTAGCTGCTTGTGAGGACCCACAATGATGCAATGACGTGAACCCCCAACAACCTTCCAGCTTTGAAACAAACTTCGCTGAAAATAGTCTTGGTTTTCAAAGCATCGTCAACAGTAACTGGTGACACGGGCGTCAGCACTCAAGCACGCTAATAACATTAATATCGCTTCAACTTAGCGGAACACTCTCTGGCACAAACGCTGGCGTTTACTCATGACGAACAAAATATAAATGCAGCACTTCTTCTTTCCCAAAGGTTTTATCCAATCAGCAGTGACAAGTGCATGAAATTAAAAAGGAAAAGTGATGGCAATGAAAGGACAGGAAGTCAGGCATGTGACACACGAGGCCGCACTTAACAAAATAAAAGGGGAAGTAACTGAATCCATGCGGGGGGAAAAAACGAAACTTAAAATTGGAACACGCTTTATTTTTAAGTTTTTGTCAAATTAAATTGTTTTATTCAAGCTACTCCTGCCTCTACACCAGTGGAGAGATGAAATACCTCATCAGTTACCTTCAGGAGCCGCGTCAGAACTCAGAGTCACCCGGGCCAAAGCTGCGACTGTAACGCCGCGACGTTAGAGCGCTTAAAACCTGCCCGTGACACCACCAGACATCAGAGCGAGCCCGCGCAGACGTTTCTGTCGATGGTCTAATCTGGCAGGAAAAAGACACGGGCAGGGCCGAGCGGGGACATCACCGCCCCTGAAGTCCACGCGGGCCTCCTCGAAAGGCCACCTCGCAGACGGAATCACCGCGGGAGTCAGAACAGACGCTTCGGCCATCGACAGAATATATATATTTTTAATTCAGTCCACTTGGCTGCATGTTGTTACAGTTCCCCGCCGAGTGCGAGCCGTTGACGCCCGCGTGCCTGCCCGTTTAAAGGGGATATTATGGGCAGCGGAGATGGAGAGCAGAGCCGCGCTGCATTTCTGAGTGACATGGAAAATTCCCCACTCACATCACACTCGGCCGCAGTTTAATACGGCGGGACGGGCCTGCCCAGCGTCACGCGCAGCTTTCTGATGCGCGCGATCATTCATGTGCACTGAATGTGTGCTGGCGGTTGGGGGGGTGAAATGGGACTTGTGCAAAGTCTTAAAGGTGTGGGAATTGATTTTAACTTTTTATTTTTTATTTTTTTATGCCTCTCGGCTGTCGGTAGCTGAGGTCCGGGGCATCATGTGTTTCGAGACGTCCCTATGAACGTCTGTCCAACTCTTTTGAGCTCGATATAAAAAAATCTTAGAGGGAAAGTTTGGCATAAACATCAACTCAGGCTCAAGAGTCAGCTGATTAGATTTTGATGGTCAAAAGAAAAAAAAAAACATGTATTTGGGCGTTAGTCTTTTTAGCGAAGCCAAAATGGTTGGTGGTCGATGACTGTGGTGTCTGACTGAAGAACTGAAAAACCAATCGGAATTCTTGTTTTAACCACTTAAAAAAGAAGCATTTTCAATTTCTGTTTCATGAATGCGTCGTCATCTCTGGCCTCCTTTTTGATTGGCCGCCGGCCGGCCAGTTACAGCTAAAATTAGCTCTGTCGCAACTCCCTTTTCTGTCAAAAAAGGTGTTTTTGTTGACGAATGTTTCTTCTGTGGGTGTTTGGGCGTAGGACATACACTTTGGAGTGCACTTCATGTCCTCCAGTGAGCTGCTGCAGAACACCTCAGTCCTGGCCGTTCTTCTCTTCTTGGCTTTGGTCCTGCAGAGGACCTTCCTGCAAGCCTCCTACTACGTCACCATAGAAACGGGCATCAACCTGCGGGGTGCCCTGCTGGTGAGTGGAACCCGGTCGATGCCAGTTCTGACGCTCTTCTTTCCATGTATTCCAAGTTTTTGCTCTGAAAAAATCTACATGATGGAGCTTCCAAAACGCTTTAGAGCTGTTATGATGTTCTCGTTTGAACATTACTGGACTGATCATTCCAGATGATGTTATGCTGTGCGTTCGAAATACAGTAGGAACTACATAGAAGCTCCCATAAACTGCATCAGTGCTGAGTTCACATGCTCTCGATTCAACCAGGCGATGATCTACAACAAAATCCTGCGCCTGTCCACCTCCAACATGTCCATGGGGGAGATGACACTGGGCCAGATCAACAACTTGGTGGCCATCGAGACCAACCAGCTCATGTGGTTCCTCTTCCTGTGCCCCAACCTGTGGGCCATGCCTGTGCAGGTGGGATAAAGGGACAAAAACATCACCACGTTCTATGTGCACCTCCAGTCAGTTTTGATGGTAAATGGAGACAATGGAATCTTGGAATTCCTCAGCGCGTGACGTCGTTGAGGATAGGGGAGAACCGCCTGCTGTTCCAACTTTGATATCAAGCTGGCCACATGTCCAGCCGCTAAAACCGCCTCCCACAACGTGAGCACAGAGCATCATGCAGAGAGGGACACGTTTTATGTTGTTATCCTGGCCGGAGGAAGGAATTCCGCAGCGGGATGCGACTGGCGGCACCTGCACTAAAAGTGCCCTCCGATGCCGGCAGAAACCGCAGTCTGAAATTGGAGCAACGCATCAACTTTGTAATCCTCATTTCTTCTTCAGAATCTCAATGTTAGAATGGAAACCGCCAATTTGGGACAATGGATTTTGGAACAATGTCAGAAAAATAGAAATCACAAGTCAACTAAATTTAGAATTGAAGCCTCCCTGAGGAGAAATCAGAATCAGTGACATCTTTTGCATCAGCTCTTAAAACTCGTTATCATGAACGTGCTTTTATGTGATGTTGTCTCTCTTTTTTAAATCATCCTTTTAAAATATTTGCTTTTTTTCCTTTTATTTGTTGCTATTTATTACTTGTTCATTTATGTCTTTTTATCCCTTTTACGTCATTTGTTGTTTTCCTGCATTTCATTCCTTTTTACAATCTTGTAGCCTTTTTTACTTTTATTTTGTTTGACATATAAAATGTTGTCTTTTATCCCCCTTTTTTGTAGGTGTTGAGGAATGAAAGCATAGTTTTTATTGCTTTAACATATCCCGTCTCTTTTATTGTTCTGTCTTACTCCTTCATGCGTCATAATTTTACTTTAATTTTAGCCTCGTTTTCTCCTGCCCGTGGCCTCACCGCTTTGGCCCTCGATTCTGCTCTTGCTCTGTTTGTCAATTATTGTTATTATTATTTACCATCAAAACCGACTGGACATGCACATAGAACGCGAGGGGGGTTTCTCCTTGACCTCCAAAAACACATGTTCCTCAGCACCGCGGCTCATTTTCGAGTGGGAGAGCTGCTTCAGTGAAGACATGTTTCATTCTCTACATTTGCAGATCGTGATGGGAGTGATTCTGCTCTACTACCTGCTAGGCTGGAGCGCCTTGGTCGGAGCCTCTGTCATCGTCGTGCTGGCCCCGATCCAGTACCTCATAGCCACCAAGCTGGCAGACACACAGAAAAGCACACTAGTGGGCAGCGTTCCTCTCGTTGTTTTGTTATCGTACTGCACTTTTAGACGGGATTCATCAAGCGTTGGGACGCGCCTCACCCACCTCCGCTCGTCTCTCGTAGGAACACTCCACAGATCGTCTGAAAAAGACCACGGAGATCCTAAAGGGCATCAAGCTGCTGAAGCTGTACGCCTGGGAGAACATCTTCTGTGACAGTGTGGAGGAGACCAGAGGCAAAGAGCTCACCAGCCTCAAGACGTTCGCTTTCTACACGTCGATGTCAAGTAAGATGACGGCAACTCAGTCCCCCAGTTCTGTCATTATGTGTCTAAAATACCCACTATGACGCCTTAATGTCATTTTTTTTCTTATTGCACCTCGATTAAGGAGGTTATGTGTCAAACCATTTCTACTATCTATTTGCTTTCAGGATCAAGTGAGTGAATAACTGATTAAATGTGGGAGTGTGTGCGTTTAACTTGGTGAAAAACATTAGTCTTCGCGCTTGTATTAGTCGCACGCAAATCAGTGACAGCCGAGAGACTAATCTGCTGTTGACTCGCTTTCACTTGCAATCGCAATATCAAATATTCACAAATTTTACAATTTAAAGTTATTTGACAATTAGGAATTAACTCCCGTTCCCTGTTGGGCTTATATCTCCTTTTTTCTCTGCAGTTTTCATGAATGCGGCTATTCCCATCGCTGCTGTACTCGCCGTAAGTCAGTTATGATGTCATTTTTACAAGATGCCTAACCCCCCCTACTTCTATTCCAAATGCCTTTTTTTTTTATAAAATCCTGTTTCCCTTGTAGACTTTTGTGGTGTATTACTTAATGAACAGTAAATGTCCAGTTCCATCTGCGGCCTTCGCTGCTCTGGCGCTCTTCCACATCCTGATCACGCCTCTCTTCCTGCTGTCCACGGTCGTCAGGTTTGTCGTCAAGGCTCTGGTCAGGTGAGTCTGTGCGTTGGTGGTTGTTTTTCCATAAAAAAAAATCACAAAAATAACTTGCTTTTCTTCTGTTAGCCTGTAAAAATGAATTGGTGGTTCTGTGCCTTGGCTGCTCACGCGGAAGTTGATGACTTCAATTATTATGTTACTAGTTTTCTCAGTGTAACCAATATAATTTGTTAAAAATCCAAGCTTCTGTTGCTTGGTGGTGGTTACATGCAATCAGCATTTTTTTTTTATGCCAGTCGCAAAAGTGTCCCAAAACAGACTTTTTTGCCCATATGTGGCCCTTATCTGATTTTTTTTTTTTATGATACAGCAACTTCAAAATTGATACACACATGCTGACGTGTCCATATTTACTGGAGTCCAAAATTATAATGTGAACAAGCACGCAAAAAAAAGTATCTCAGCCCAGAATTAGAATTGAGCTGTAGTGTGAATGAACGTAACCTACCATCGCGTGAATCCCAAGCTCAGATAGAGCTCAGATGGAGACCCAGCGATTTAAGGACAAGGGGTGGACAGCGAAGTGGGCACGGCCAAACAAGGAGGGCAAACCGGAGATGCCGTCAAACAGAGCGAAAGTGTTCCCGGGGTTACATCTAATTAAAGGAACACGGGGGGGAAACATGGCAGCAGCCAAGAGAAACTCTAAACTCTCGGGGGATTACTGGCACCGGTATCGTCGCAGTCACACTTGGTCTCCTGAACTCTGTGTTTGCGTGTGTTTGCAGTGTCCAGAAGCTGGGCGAGTTCCTCCAGAGTGATGAAATCGGAGATGACAGCTGGAGAAACGGAGACATGTCTGTCTGGTTTGAGGGCAATAAAAAGACCCTGGGAGCGGTGAGTGTTGCTGGTAGGGGATCAATAGGCATGGCTTCATTTCATCTCTCACTCAGATGAAATCTCACAGATAAGCAACTTTTAAAAGAACCACACGCGCACACAGCCAGCGGACCGATAGTTGCTGATCTGACCTCTGAATTCAAGATTTCATTCACTACCGGTCATAAAACAGGTAAAGAGGGAGCAGTCGTAGTAGCAGAAGTAGTATAAGCAGCAGAAGTAGTAGTGGCACTAGCAGAAATACTAGTTGTATAAGTAGCAGCAGTAGTAGTAGTATTAGTAGCAGATGTACCAGTGTCATAAGTAGCTGAGATAGTAGTATACTAGTAGCAGTAATGCTCGTAGTATAAGTAGCAGTAGTGGTATGAGTAGTAGTAATAGCAGAGGTTGCAGTAGGAGAAGTAGTGCTATTAGTATTTGTATTAGTAGTTGCTGAGGCAGCAGTAGTAGTATTTGTTTTATAGTTATTGTAATTATTAGCAGGAGCACTAGTATTAAGGGGTCGGAGCAAGGACAAATACCCAAATCACCGATTTCACTGAAACTTGCTTTCCAGCAGCCAGCTAGCATCCAATCCACATTTCCTTTTAAATTTTTAGATTGGCACGATCTCGTCAAACTCAAAAAAAAAAAAATTGCATTTACCAGTCTACGATCCAAAACAAAAACAGATTTCCGTTTTTTTACCGAAAACGACAGGTCTCAAGGGACATTTGGGGTCGTAGCGAGGAGTTATGCAGAAATCTGAGAGAACTGAAACACACTTCTTTTTTTTAATTTCACATACTAACTCCACAAGGTTCTCACAGTACACACCAGCTGCGATCTCCGAAACGCTCCACAGAGGAGCCGGGTTGAAGCTGAGTGGTTCGAAAGTCTTGGGAGCAGTTGAAACTTTTAACGGCGGTTTTCGGTGAAAGGACAGTGAAGCTCCTCCATTCCAAGGTGGAGAAAGTTTAAAAGCATCGGGAAACTTTGACGTCGCCCAAGAGGCAATTTGATTCGCTACACAAAAAGACATGTAATTCAATACATTTAATACACTACAAATAAAATTTAAAAGGGAACAACAGTTATATAAAATCTTGAATAGCAGTCCAAAAGACGCTTAACATTTTGATACTTGGCTTCATAGCTTAAAATATGCACAAGTTTACATCAGAAACAGAAGATGAAGGAGGAAAATAGAAGAATAAAGATTCTAATAATATAACTTATAATTATTGGTAATTTTTAAGATTAAGATTTGTGATGCTCGATCAGAATTCTTTCAATTAAAGCGTTGTAAAAAGGAGTCTGATATAATCTGAAAGAAGATGTGTAAATAATGATAATAATGATAATGTAACTTTGTTTATTTTTATCTTTCTTTTGGCAGATTAGTTTCTCTCAAAATATGAGCGTACGGACACAACCAACCCAAACCGCACAAAATGTTCCACAATGTTGGATTATTTACACAATATTATCACAACTATTATGAAACGGGGAGCTCGAGTGGAGTCTCAGGCTCCGCGTCAAGTGCCACCTGGGTAATGAAACCTTTCAGAAGAACTGTTTGAAACAGATGGCCTCCAACAAAAGCGCACCGGTGGCGCCAAGCGCCGCTTTAATGTGCCGAGTTTCACCGTCGGTGTCTCCGGGATTAATTAGGTGTGCCGGCCAGACGACACAGCCACACATTCCTTCCATGTTCCTTCATTCCTTCCAGGTAGCTTGTCTTTCCACTCTGACGACAGGATGTTCAAAGACGCTGTGTAACTTAGGACCCGACACTGAGCTGATTTTTTTTATTCTAGGAAAAAACTCCCACATTTTGTCGAACATGGTACCGACTCTACTTTGTTCCACCTGCATTGGTGTCGGGCACTTTTCTGGGGGTCGTTTTCCATTAGAAGGTCGTACCTCCTCTGGTGTAACTGGTCGTTTAAAGTGATGCCGCGCAAAAAACTTCTGCGAGATCACCGTCCACACGACATGGAAACGAGTGGACCCGCCCAGCAGGTGAGGAAGGCTTCCACCTCCTCAGGTTCCCACGCCGTGACCTCTCCGGCAGCCATTTTTGAAAGCAAGAAAATGAAGCTGCGGACGCCCCAGTAGTTTGGGTCGTTTAAAAAAACTGGCGGGCACAGGTTCACACTGTTGAGGATATTCTGCGCTGTGACGACTCTCTCTGACCAATCAGGGGTCTGCAGTCTGTTCACGTTACCTTTTAGGTACTTTTTCCCACATGGAACCCCAAAAAAGGCGAGTTGAGTAGAGTTGGTACCATGGAGTGAAAGAGTGCTGTAAGAGGGCAGGTTGTCAGGGGGGCGGTAGGACCAACATCTACAACATCTACAACTTTTTGCTCAGGCTGGTAGTCGCAGTCATTCATGTCATTGTAATCGACTAAATGTTAAGGCCTCGCTGGCTGCAATTTTGTACCAGTTGCCGCTTTTATGAAGCCGTGACACCTCCAGAGTCGTTTTCAAAGATTTTAGCACTGTTTATTTTGGCACTAAGTGACTATTTGGCCATTTACTCCACTTGACTAACCACGCGGTAACAAGAAATGGGTATTGTTGCCTTTACTTGAATTTGTAGATGAAAAGATGCATCAATGCCCCTTACAGTTCATACCTTTTTCCCTAAACATGAAAGCACCATGGCGGGAGACTTTAGCCAAGGTCCGACCCATAAATCAGAAAATTGTCATTTTTAAATCACTGTTTTGGAAAAAAACAAGAGCTGGATCTCCCTCGTGCTCCATATGAGGGCACGAAAAGCATCTTCATCAGTTAGTTAACTACCCTCAGATATGATTTCCAAAGAAATTTGCCTCTATTAATTCCACCGTTGAGTCTTACTTTTCCATGACATAAAAGTGCTAAGCCAAAGGGCTATTGGACGTAGCCAGCGCTTTATTCTGGAAACTTTGGACCCGTGGTGCGGACATCTGTTGGAATGTTCTTGTTGTGAAGACGAGACTCACAAAAGTTCAAAGACAACGTTGTACAGATGTTTTTTTTGTTTTTTTGTTTGTTAGTATGGACATTGAGCCCGGAGATGAGATGAATGAGGGCAAACGGGGCACACACGAAGTGGCAGAACTGATGAGTTGAACTCTTTGGGGGAACATCCCCCGGCTTAGATCGGTTGGGGCCCCTCATGTCGTCCTCTCCCTGAGGAACCGAGCGGATGGAGGAAGCTTATTAGTTCATACTAACTTCAGACTTCTCCTCTCTTTTTTTCCCTTTCTTTATGTCCATTTAACATCCCCCTCAAGACCAAAGCCATCAACAGGAAGCAGCCCATGCGCTACCAGATGGACAACTACGAGCAGCCCACCAGGCGACAGATAAGACCCACCGAGACGGAGGATGTGGCTGTGAAGGTCAGGGTCAAAGGTCGCATGTTGGGGAAGGGATAAGAAGAGTATGAAGCCTCAGCGACACCACTGCCGTGTTAAAAGTTCAAAACATATGTGGTCGTAGACTCCAGATAAAGTCCTAAACACAAACTGTCAGCACGTAAATGAGGTGCCGTAGAGCTTAACGATTTAAAAGAACCAGCTGGAAATGGATTTTTTTTTGTGCAGGACAGATATTTTTTCAACTAAAGGACTTGTAAAGAGGAAAGCAGCAATGATCAAAACATCTCCAAGCAAATCAATTGATTTATCGTGTCTCAGCGGCACGAGTGAGGTGGTGAAAGCCAGCACATTGACCGGCAAGTTTCAGCCGTCCAATCAGCTGGAGTTTAAGATAATTGACTCCAGAGAAATGACTCCAGCGTAAACATTTAAATACATTAAAACATCCTTCAGTCTCAACAAGAAAATAAGCCAGCAATGGCGATCAATGGCAGCAGTTTCTTTGTGATTAGTTCATTATTTTTTTTCATCGATCGACAGCGCAATCGCAAACTGACCAGTCTTTCACTCCTGAGCGCGTTAACACTCACACGGAGGCAGAGGATCTCCTCTGTGACGCCACGATTTGACCAGCTCCACCAACAGCTGTTTCATATCTCCACGGCTTGTACATCCTTGAGGCTTTTGGGGGTGCGCGACCATCCATGCAACTGGTGTTTCGTGTGTGTGTGTGTGTGTGTGTGTGTGTGTGTGTGTGTGTGTCCACGCGCATGCGCACACGAGTCCCCCGTCAGGAAGTTTGAAGATTCACATGAGAATTTGCTGCCCTGCAAAAGGGTCTTGTGAACATGTCCAGCAC
>CAAKHG010050400.1:15518-30889 GCA_901007715.1 Dactylopterus volitans
GACTGGTGTTTCGTGTGTGTGTGTGTGTGTGTGTGTGTGTGTGTGTGTGTGTGTGTGTGTGTGTGTGTGTGTGTGTGTGTGTGTGTGTGTGTCCACGCGCATGCGCACACGAGTCCCCCGTCAGGAAGTTTGAAGATTCACATGAGAATTTGCTGCCCTGCAAAAGGGTCTTGTGAACATGTCCAGCACTTTCTCAGCGACTCAGCGAAGGCTGCTCTTCCTGTTTCATCCCTGCGGAGTGACGCTACCAGATGACGGCCCGCTAATTACAGTGAGAGAGTGAGAGAGAGAGAGAGAGAGAGAGGCAGCAGAATAGACTTCCCAAGCATCCATTGACCCGTCGGTGTCGTATCTTATCGGCGATCCTCAAGTAATCACTAATCACTGAAAATGTCAGTGAAGTCATTCCTTTCCTCATATTCACAAGACGCTGAACATCACGCAGCCCCAGTGGAGAAGAGTCATGATCAGACTTTTGTCCGTAAACAAGAACGATATTTAACCCTCTACACTAGCATGTGGTGATGCCAGTTGAGGAGAAAGAAAATTAATCACCCATTGATAATCATCAGTACTTATTTCCAGAGGTCAAGTTTTCAGGATCAGATGCTATATTTATATGTAAAGCGGTGACCCCAAACGCAGCCTCACATTTCACCCCCTCCCCAGCTTGTCTCCTCTCCACTTCCTCCTCCCTCTTCTCATTATCTGATCTTCTGACGGACTGAACTCTTTCCCTCCCACCGTCCAAGAACATGAATCTGATTCCTGAGTGTCATGTTTGTTTGTGTGTTTATTTGAGCGGCGTAAAAGCTACTTAAAACTCTCTGCGGCTCAAAATATCAATGACGATCCACTTCCCCCCCGTTTCAAATCCTCTCACTCCCAAAAGAATTTTAGGTTCCTTTAGATTATCTCATCGCAGGGAAACAAAGATGTTCTTATCTTCAACGATGCCTTCTGGGATCATGGGGAGCAGGAAACTAGGAAATGCTTTGGGGAGGTTGTCAGATAAAATAAACATAATATAAGCAAATAAATGCAACAGTTGGGAGGAATGTAAACAGAGTCCTAGTGGGAAGCAGGGTGATGGATCAGGAAACTGGGATTAGACACGAGGGCCGGTTACATGGTTCTGTGCTGTAGGACAGTGATCTCTTCCTGCGACATTTAGAGCTGAAAGATAAAGAGACATGTATTGTTATTACCACGGCTGAAAGAGAAAGAAAGAAAGGAAAATAAATCAGCTGCAGCACCTGTTGCTCCTCTGTAATGGCAGCTCATTTTCGTCGGCCATCGCTGAGAGTGAACTCTCCGGAGCCCGAGAAAGCGCGTCGCACGGCGTTTGGTCCGGGGTCCCGCGTACGAGCGCGGCGCTCCACCCAGTTTGCGCAGCGCAATCGCGACAGCAGGGCGGATCCGCAGGAAGCGTCTCCTGAGCGCCGGCTCGGGAGACGCGGCGGGTCATTCATGCGCCGCTCCCGTCGTCTTTCACAGCAAGACGAGGAATGACAAATTCCAAACAAATGTGCATGAGGACAACATTGTAAGAAAAATGTCTAATTGGATGAAATGATGAGGCAATGACATCTTTTTTATACCTTTTTTTCAGTTTTTAAGAACATATATGAAACACACAAACATGAAAATACATTTGGAACATGGGGTCAAGAGGGGACAGAATCATGTAAGTGGGGAAAAAAAATGTATATATACATATACATACACTTCCACTTGCATATATGCATGTACACACCCACCTACACTTATATTCACAGTATATAATTCATTTACTGGGGTGGAATATCTGCAATGTTCGTTATTGGGCCAAGAAAAGGGTCCATTTTTCCCGGTGTCCTTCCCCTACATCTTTTTGTAGCCTCAGGTTTTAGGTAGTCCGTTTGCTTCACAATGTTTATAAAAGTATCCAACGACGGACAATCATTCTGAAGCCAGCTTTTTGTGATAGGCAACGGCCTTTTTGTACACCCTTGACACATTTTCTTCTTCTCATTATCTGAGAACAGTCACTGCATATATAATGGACAGAAATGGGTGTTAGCTGCAGCGTGACTGGCATATAACCGCAGGCTTTGTGCTGCTTCTATCATTGTAATCTGTGCTCGTCTGCAAGCATCATCTTTTGCAAATGTCAAGTCATATGTTCTTTTGTCTCTCTTTTAAGGTGATCAATGGATTCTTCACCTGGGGGAGCAACTTGTCGACATTGTCCGACATCAACATCCGCGTCCCCACGGGTAGGCTGGTGGTTTTTGTGCGCTGATGTGTGCCAGTTTAAATAATTGCTCAGCCTAAGTTGCAAAATCAAGGTCGTGGACCACAAGGATTTTTCAGATAAATATAGACGGCTATAAAAACAGCAGATCTGCCCTAGAACTGGATGGGTTCCTCCTTGGCTCATGCTCAGCCGAGTTTATTGTAAATCATTGTAGTAGTTTTTCAGACTCCCACTGGCGGGAGGGTATCCAGAGGACACAGACTTTCACCAAATCCCATGTAATAAAAAAAAAAAAAGTTTTTTTTTTTCTCATTTTCAAGGACTGGCCCTAAGATTAAAAGGGTTCTTCCTGTGGTGCGTTCTCCACCCCTTCACCAAGCTTAGTCTGAATCAGCCCAGTAGTTTTTTTTGCATAGTCCCACTGACAGAGGGGTTTTAGTCCAGCACAGATCTCGAGCAAATCCAATGAAAAAAGAAACAAACAAAAAAAAAAATGCAGTTTTTCTCTACGTGTAAAGGATCTGCCCTAAAATTTGATGTGTTCTTCCTTGGCTCACCCCTCCACCAAGTTTGATGTAAATGGACCTGTTAGTTTTTGGATAGTCCCGCGGACGGGGCTGTTTGGAGAGTACAGACATCCGCCAAATCCCATGTACAACGAAATTGCAGTTTTTCCCCACGTTATAAGGATTGGCCCTAAAATGTAATGGCTTCCTCCCTGGCCCATGCTCCACCCATGCGCCACCCATGCGCCACCCATGCTCCACCCGTGCTCCAGCCATGCTCCACCCATGCTCCACCCCTCCGCCAAGTGTCATTTATTTATTTGTGCATTCCTGCGAATAAACAGACAAACACGTCTATACGGGAGGTAATAATGCATACAATAACAGTCTTATTTCATGAGTAGCCAGACATTAAGATTTTTTTAACGATAAGGGAGCGTGACATAAAATCAGGTTTGATGTTGTATGCTGAATGTAGTGAAAGTACACAGTTTATATACAGTGTCATGTAGGTCACGCTTAAATGGCCAAAGCCAATATAAAGAGCAAAACTGCAGGTTTTTTGCTATTTTAAATGGTAGTATTAAATATTAAGAGTTAGGTGGCATCCCAACAGATGAACCGTGTTGTATATCTCTCACACACACACACACAGTCACACACTTGCGTCTTCCCCTGGGAGGCGGCTTGTTTTCTATCCCTGTCATGTTACTGCTGAAACAGCTGCTGGTGTAGTGTCATGTGGAGTGACCGAGGGGGGTGTGTGTGTGTGTGCGCGTTCTATCTTTGAGTGTGTTGAAGACGTCCAAGAGTGCAGACCCTTTCCAGAGTTAGGACTCTGGCTGGCTCTCACGTCGCTGAGAGACTACCTCAGAGCTCCGACTCGGGCTCTAAGTCACGTCAGGCGCCGGGGTCACGCTAGACATGTGGTGCTGGTGGTTATATTTAGAGGATAGTAGGTAAAATATGTGGAGAGCCTGCATTGCAAGACATTGTAGGTGTGTCAGTGGGGGTGTGTGTGTGTGTGTGTGTGTGTGTGGGTGTGGGTGTGGGCGGGGGTCGGGGGGGGCTTTTCCGAACCAACATCAGGGCCTAGTTTGAGCTTAGCGTGTGTTTGTGTGGGCATGTGTGCGAAGCTTTAGGACCTCGCAGCATCAAACAGACCAGAGGAAGGTCGTGTTGCTGCGATTGTTGCGAGAGTCGGTTAGCGCGCTACATTTGACCTTTGACCTCATAATATCAAGGCCTCGACATTCCCATGATCCCCAGCGTGCGCTTGTCAAGTGGTTGTGAGAGTTTGAGCGCGTCCTGTCTTTAGCATCGCTCTTGCAGTATGGGCAAAAGCCGATATGATTCAAGTGTATTAACCTTTTGATCAATAAGCCACATTGACCCGTTCATTCCGAAAAGCATGAAAATATTATAATGGTCCATTTGTATTTCAAAAAAGTTACTATCCAAGGCCCTATGAAATTTTTATCCACTGAAAACACTTTCGCTCATTCACAATTTCATGCTTTTGTCCATTCCCATTCATGAGACCATCCCATTGCTCACTCATATCAATAAATCAAGTCATGCTTTAAAACCATAAAACCATGAATTGGCACAACTCTTCAGTTTCCAAGGAATCTGCAGAAAACAGTTTGTTCAAACCGAGTTAAAAGGAGAAAGACGTGGCGACGCGCAGCGGCAGCTTGACCCTTCTTGTCCTTCCAGGTCAGCTGACGATGATTGTGGGCCAGGTGGGTTCTGGGAAATCCTCCCTGCTGCTGGCGATGCTGGGCGAGATGCAGACCATCAGTGGGAGGGTCCACTGGAGCAGGTAAGACGCCATGACGACACCGCGTGGCATGTCACAAACAAGCCGATGCAAAAGACAAAAAAAACAAAACGGTTTTTATTTGCAATCAGCTGTTTTTTATTATCGTCATGCTACTTTATTCATGAAATTGATATCTGCTACAGATTTGGTCATTCACAGTACGGCTTTATTTGGGTTTTTTTTTTTGCAGATATTGCCAGAGAAGAGTGCAGATCTTAAACTGCATGATGATAATCCTCAAACATTGATATTGTTTTTCTGAAACGGGACAGACCTGCTGACAGACGGGAGCAAGCGATTTATTTAATTCAGCGCCCAGGAATTAATGATTTAATTTTCCGCTCCAGCGTTTGTAGCAAAGTTAAATTTACTTTGCTGCCGGGCGAAGATGGTTTTCATTTGTAGAGGTCATATTTCATGTTGGAAAGGACTGTGCTATCGGTGCTGTTGGAAAAGATGCTAAAGAGTCTTTTATTCTGAAATTTCCAGGTCAATGTCATTGGAAGACGAGTTCATTGGCATTCTTCTTCTTCTTCTTCTTCTTCTTCTTCTTCTTCTTCTTATTAATAACTCTTGTCAATTCACTGACTTCCCAAACAAATTACGGCCTCTTAAACACTGAATGAGTATTCCGAAGAATCCCGAGAATAATTATGAGGTAATTTAATTCTGATGAATAACCATGAGACACTTAAAATACTGTGATTATTAAGACCACAGATTCATCCACAGTACATTTAGCTTCAATTTGAAGATCATTTATTACATTTAATCATCATAACAATGATTTTTAATTCTTCACAAGCCAAACTTACTGTCATTGAAGGTCAAAACTAACAAAATAACAAAAAAAAAAAAACCTCATTGACAATTTTCATCTCTACAATTTTGGCATATTTGTTTTTTTTTCTTTTTTTTTTTTACAAGTTCTAAAAGTACAATGCAGTACTACAGGGCTTCTGGGAAGGTTTCGGCTTTATCTACTTGCAGCAATGAAACGTCTCATTGTGCAGTAACACGTCTCTCACAAACCCTCTTTGAAGAGTTTACAGGCTACAAAAGGAACAATTTTCTACTTTTTTGGGGTTTTTTTTTAATCACGAACAGCTGAAAATGTCACCGAACGTTGCTCTGAGACTTGCAAACCTGTTTCGAGTGAGACGGAATGTTGCCATGACACCAAACTGCTGGGCTTGAGCCACGTTAAGTTGTTCCCGAAGCGTCGGTTTACCTTTTGCTCCCGACTGAAGGTGCAGCCTGGAATCGCAAGACAAAGACCTGACACTAACCTTTGCTGTGTGTGTATATCTGCGCCGCCGCACATATACATGGATGTTCTTCTGCCTGTGTGTGTGTGTGTGTCTTTGGTTTCTTTCTCTTGACCTCCTGCCTTCTTGCCATATCAGGCTGCCTGATGTTGAGGTGGTCCACAAGGGGAACATCAGGTACTTTCTCTCTCTCTCTGGTCTTTCCTTTCACTGTGAACGTTGGTCTTATTTCAGCCATTTAGCTTAACTAACCGAGACTCCGTTGTTGCCAACAGTAAAAAAAAAAAAAAACGCACCCAAAAACGCGCCGCGCAGACACAAAGTGTCAGAAACTGACATCAGCCGATTCGCCCGCGGTGCTCTGATCTCATCCCACTTCACTTCCCAGAGCCTCGAAAAACGCAGAGCAAGATCTCAAAGATAACTTTCTGTTACTCACCGCGCGCCGAAATGTGAGATAACGCGCTCGCCGCGATCTCCAGAGGTGCCTTGCGTCTGTTGCGGGCTGCAAGAGTCATTCAGGCCTCGGTCGGCAGTCGGAGGGGGGAACACACACCCAGAAGATTCATGGGAGCGCTGACGCATTGACACAACGGTCAGTGCCGCCAGCAAGTGGTGAGAGAACAGCCGGGATAGGCCGATTGATAACGGGACCCCTCACGTGAGATCATTTTGGTCGTCAAAAAACGCCAAGATACCAGATTGTCACGATACTTGAATCACCGTACAGCAGTATTGTGATTTTTTTTTATGCTATATATTGCTATATGCTACATATTTTTTAAACAGCAAATTATGTTCACAAGAGGTTCTATCAAACGAGATAATTCAGATGAAGCAGACCGACTGAGGAACACAGTCAAGCTGCGCACACTTTATGCAATTTGTTGATGTTACAACAGTGATGACTGCAGTCCGCGTGTAGATCCAACTGCGCTACACCGCTATGATGTATAGATGTTTTTATTTTCCCCGCCTCCCTCCTAAATGGCTTTTGGTCAACCGTATTGTTGCAAGCAATCGTGAGACCCCATGCATAACGGCAAGAAATACACATACTTCCACGTCTGCTGTTAATTGGTTTAGTGTCACCGAGACGAGTGTTCAGTCAGTCTGAATTATCTATCAGTCAGATCAATGAAACACCACCCTCCCATTCCATTCATGCAGAGAGCAATGAGTCAGCACTGTGCTGTCACCTTATTATGCCCTTTACTCGGCACCTAAATAATAGCTAATTTTTTCTATCTTTGCAGGTTGATTGATTTTCTCAAAGTATCTAGAATTTTTTTTTTTAAGAAAACGATTCAGAGACCATATTTTCTTCTTCTTGTGACCCCTCAGTTTTAAACCCTGAGGTGGACTGACCTCTGCATTCAAAATAACTTAAAAGTAGTATCATTTGGATTTTTGCTCTTTAACCGCAAATACTGCCTCATGGTAAACACATCCATACTGTGTATTATGTAAAAGTTTCAGGTATTTAGCTACATTTTCAACCTTTTTTTAGTCTTTTTTTTCTGCCTGCAACTCGCTAAAAAAAGAGAAGTTTTAATGTATCTGAAGCTAGAGGACCAGCTAAAGCAGAGGCTGCTGTATTTTCTGGTCACTGATAAAAAAAAAAAAGGTTTATCTGCAAAAAAAACCCCAAAAACTAAACGACAGACTAGAAGAGTTTTTTGTGCCGACATCTCCACAGGAAATACCTCAGCCTGGGGCGTCCCTGTCAAACACGTGCCTATAAAGTATTAGACCTCATAGCCGAAGAAGCCACCAAACCTAATTATGATGGAGGCGATGAGCGCATCACTTACGCGGCTCTCCCGCTCAGGGTGGGAAAGGTGAATTGGATTAACAGTTGGCAGGCGAACATCATGTCTTCATTGTCTGAGGGTTTCTTTTTTTTTTTTTTGCCTTTTAAGACTCGTCTGGCTCTTTCTTTTCCTTCCTTTCGCTTCCTCCGTTTGTCCTCCCTCTGTTTCATCCGCAAAAAAAAAAAAATGCCCAAATGCCCGCCGCCGCTTTGCCTCTGTGTTTTTCGTTTTTTTGTTTTTTTCCTTTTGTCTCCTATCGTGTATTTTCACTGCACACTTAGTCGACTCGATCTAACATGACTGGTGGCTTTGACAGCTGGTCAGAGAGCGAGGAGTCTGACGAAGACATCAGGAGGTATACCTTCTTCTCTCGTTGTCCGGCTTACACCTCCAGACCTGAGTGACCCTTTGACACCCCCCTCCCCCTCATCCATTTGCCTCTCCCGCCTTCATCCGTTTAATCTCCATTTCCCATCTTCTCCTCTCAGAAGAAAGTACACTTTTAGCCGGATTTCTTGTGTTCACGAACAGAACCATGAGGAACGTGAAGATGAGTTGAACCTGTGCCGCATCGCCTAGTTTTTCCCTTCATTTTTCTCATGAACTACAGTTTAGATTTGTCAAACCTTTTCTCAGTTTGCATTTTTCATTCTTATATTAATTGTTAATTTGTTGCCTTAAGTCAAAAGAAGAAGCTTTGTGATAAGTATTTTTTGCGCCGTTGCTACTTTTTTGGATACTGCAAGGAAACAAAGATAAAATTGGGGCATTTGACGGCAGCTTTCGGAATCTCCTATTAACATCCTTCAAACAATAAAAATGTACGGCCAGGTTACCCAGAATTCACACCAGCACACCAGCTGGGCAGAATGAAAGCTGCGGAGCTTGATGATGAATCGCTCAGCTTGCGATGAGCCCATTTCCCAGCAAACATGCAGGGGAAAAATATGGGACCTAAAAAAGATTGATGATGGTTTAATTTCTGCTCTCTGGTATCGTGCACGACCAACCCAGTGGGGCCATTAATGGAACGGTGCCATCGCGCCGATGTGAAAACGCATCCAGGCATTTCTCATGCACGCAACGGCCACAAACCGCATTTAAACGGTTTTAATTGTCATTTACTTTAGTAGGCGATTCCGAAGGCGCCTGACGATGTCGTGAACGCCGCTCGTCAAAGTGCTGCTCCTGCAGCAGCCTCGTTGTTCAAACGAGCGTCCATCAGCCTCTTAGGGTACTCTCTTCTACCCGCCGCTCTTCCTCCACTGAGGGGATCGTTGATGTTGTGTGACAGTTTGTGGTCCTGCAGTGGTTTGTGCTTTTAATATCTGTCGTTGCTTGAACGCTTAGCCGCTATGCTAGTGTGGCTTCAGTCAGATTTGAATACTCTAAAATTGAACCACTACATTTCCTGCTCCTCGGTGTCTTCTATGATAATTTTACGAGCCTCAGGGACGCTCATAAATACATAAAGAAATGGAATCTATCTAGATGACATTTGTGGCTATTTTATATGTAAAGTGAATTAAAGTAACCTCATATTTAAAGCGTCACCAGGCTACGATGTTCTTGAGTGGTGGTCAGACTTGGTCCAGACTCCCAGCAAAGTAACCACAGTTGCCGTCGTCCTTGTTGTTGTTGTTGTTCCTCGTGTTGCATCAGCTGGTGTTGTTGTTCACGTCGTTGACGATCCGCAGCCCATCATTAACCAAATCCATGAACCATTGCTCCGCCATCCTCTCTGTCACGTTGCGGTGGAGTTGGACAGTTTCCAAAACATAATCCTCCTCATCTCTTCCTCCATGTGTTTTTTTTTTTTTTTTGGGGGCACTGCTATTCATAAAGCCAATGGGAGCAGGAGCACTGATGTATGCTCAGTTGCAGACATGGGGATAAGATGAAAACAACAACAACAAAAAAATCCTAATTTGGAAAAGAAATTGAGAAGTTAATATCCCTTTTAAAAGCCTGGCAAACTACCGAGTGATCAGTGCTCCTCTCCGGGGCTTTATGAATACAGGACCTGCAGTCCTGAGCCGCCTCTGTTTCTCACTGTGCACCCAGCAAGAACAGATACTCTGTGGCCTACGCTACCCAGAAGTCCTGGCTGCTCAACGCCACAGTGGAGGAGAACATCACCTTTGGCAGCGCCTTCAACAAGCAGAGGTTCCTACAATCCACTAGTTTGATTAGTGAATATCCTCATATCCCCGTGTCACGCTCACTCAGCTTTGATTTTTGTTCTGCGTGGCGTTTTTCAGGTACAAAGCGGTGATTGAAGCCTGCTCGCTGCAGCTGGATATCGACCTGCTGCCCTTTGGAGACCAAACTGAGATTGGCGAGAGAGTAAACAAACTTTTATTACCCAAATACCTGTTTGTGATGGTTTATCAGTATGAGACAGCCAGAATGATTAAAGTCACTGGCATCATCTTTCAGTTAAAAGCCGGAGCATTTGTAATTATTGTTTCCTCATTGATTTGCCAATTGATTTTTGGTCCTGATGTTTCTCTTGTTCTCTTGTCATGCTGCTTTCTCATCTTATGATTTAGGGAATCAACCTGAGCGGAGGTCAGAGACAGAGGATCTGCGTGGCCAGAGCTCTCTACCAAAACACCAACATCGTCTTCTTGGTGAGTTTATCAGCGGACGCCCACCGCGGCGCTTTCAGGACCGGCAACGTTCACCTCCACATTTTTTCATCAGCGCTTGCAGAGGACTTGCATTTGCGATCGCAGGTGTCAATTATCTAGCTAGCCCCAAAACACCCACATCCCTCCCTCATATCTTTGCTCCTCCCAGCAGAGATATGAGAGGCAGATGTGGAGAAGAGTTAAGAGGAGGAATGAGCTGAATGACCGGAATCAGAAATTCTTGGTCCCACGATTGTCAGTCTTAGCGCGTTTATACTGTCAAGCTGCATGTTCCTTTGCCCTTCGCTTGGAAAATCCTTTGAGATGGTGGGCGGAGAATGATTTCCAGGCGACGAGAGGAGGGCGAGGATGTGAAGAAACTTGAGTATGAAAACCACCTGAAGAGTGAAGAGAGCAGGTGGCTGGTAAATATCCGAGGTTAAAAGAGAGGGCCGTTTCCATGAAGACGGCAACAAAAAAACATCTTAACCGGCAAGATGATCAGATTCAGGAACTCCTCTGGATACCAAAATCGCCAGAGAAGTTCAAGGAATGGCGAGAGGCTCGGTCGATCATGACCGGATGACAGGCGGCAATGGCTGCAAACAAAACACAGCGTCATGTCCTGCGCGCTCCGCCCGGGCGCCACGCCTCACCCGCCTAAACCCGCCCGATTATGTAGGTGGGAGCTGCAACTCCAGCCGCGTGAGGCGGCATACGCGATGACGACCGCTGGGACGAGGAGGTCTCTGCCTCTCAGCTGTGCCGTCATTTGTTTTTCTCTCCGCGCGGTCGCATCATCTCCCGCTGCCACCGCGGGCCGTCGCTGGCCGTCGAGGCATACATTTCGGATTAAAAGCTCGCTCCTCTGTTATGTCTAGACGGCCGAGAGGAATGAGTCCCGCGTAGGTCTGTAATGTTTAACGAGGAGGGACTGTTTTCTTTAGTTAATATTACTGCGCCACGAAGGTGCAGCTGCTCGAGTTTCCCGTATCTGATCTCAGGGCGGAATATATGTCGTCATGGAATACGTAAAATAATCATAATTCTATTAAAACACAAGAACACCCCCCACGCCCTTCAAGATGAACATGAATGAAGCAAAACAGATTAAAACCGATGCCGTCGTGGAAATTTGCATCAGCCTCCGTCGTCACAAATCAAAACAGCCGGAAAAGTGGTGAAAAATGGTGACGAAATGATGAGGACGTATAATGGATCATAGGACATGCCAGTCGTATCTGAAAGCGTGCATTTGCAGCTCCTGGGAAACTGATGATTTGATCCAGGCATTCAAGCAGTCTGGCGTGACGGGCTTCATCGGGGGACGGAGAACGTGTTGACAGAAATATGAATCAGTAAATATGTCAGGATAGTTATGGGTGTGCCCTTTATTTAAGCAGGTAAATGAATTCTTCTCACAGAAAAAGGTCGCATTGACCCACAGGAGCATCTCGAAGGAGACCATCACGTGTAAAGCATTGTGGGAACACAGGCCATATCGATTGTTTTTTTTCCCACATGTACGTACACAGTTAAGAGTGTATCAAGTAAATTGAACACCCTGTTTATCCTCCCTGCATTTCCTCATAAAAAATATACTTTATTGAATACTATTTGACAGTTATGTGAAGTCGTTTAGCTGTGGGGAAACCTGGCAGAGCGACACTTGGTATCCTCCACGACTCTCATCTTATCCCCAGCAGGATGCCAGTGTCGTCCACCGTCCTCTTCCAGCATCCCTGAATTCACGTTCCCTGTCTTTGTCCTCTGTCGTTGTCTCGCTTGTCCTGCAGGACGACCCGTTCTCGGCGCTGGACATCCACCTCAGCGATCACCTGATGCAGGAAGGAATCCTCAAGTTCCTGCAGGATGACAAACGGACCGTGGTTCTTGTCACCCACAAACTGCAGTACCTTATACATGCAGACTGGGTAAGAGCCTCAAAGATGATAATCTAGTTTCATCACGAAAATCCCTCTTAGAAACCAAAAAATGTAAAATATTTGAACAAAAACAATCCTGCCTTCATGTCTGTTTGTTGAAAATTAAAGAGCATTACGTAATTATGATCAAGGAGTTCTGGTAGCTCAGCTGCATGCATAACGTTTTAGATGAGTGATCTGCTGGAACACAAACTAGGAATCGCAGTTGAACAAATTTAATTTTAGAAACTATAAAGAATTTAGTTGGTTAAACATTAGTTAGTCGATCCCACTGAAGATAAGATTAAAATTGTTCGGTTTTCAAATGCTGGTGGGATGTGGCTTTTAGAAGAAGATGGAATATATGTACCTTATTATGCTCCTTTTAATGTGTTTACTTCAAAGTTATATCACAAAATATCTCTTTTGGCTTTTAGAGTGGGTTTAAAAAGTTGAGGTCTGTTGGTTTAGACAAATCATGCTAATATCTCATTGATCATGTTCCCCTAAAGCGATAATGTAGAGGATTTTCATTGAAGCAAATATCTTTTAGGTGCAAAGAAAGAACAAGCTAACACAATGGTGATTCAGTTTATTTCATAATTCGTGTTCCTCTTTATTTGTTGACTCGCCCTTGTTGGTTATCGGTTGTTTTTCTCCATTATATTTGAGAGGCGGAGCTAGCAGAACAGGGACCTTGTATATAAACTTGAAATGGCATATTTTCATTCCAGTCTCTGCTAACACGCCAAATAAATGACCCCTATGACTGAACAAAGAAAAGAAGAGGGCACAAAGAACTAAGCACAGCTGCAATTACACTCATCGCCACAGGTGGTGCCAAAGACAACAGAAAGGATGTTTGAATGTGTTCCTTTAATGTGTAGCGTTAAAGATAACCGAACCATTTTAGACACAAAGTTATCTACTCAGGGTTAAGCATTTGTGCGTCTTAAAACATACCCAGACCGGATATTTAACATTTTGGGATGTTCCCTGTGCGTCTCGTGCAGATCATAGCGCTGAAGGACGGCTCTGTGCTCAGGGAGGGAACTCTGAAAGACATTCAAACTCACGACGTCGAGCTCTACGATCACTGGAAGACGCTGATGAACAGACAGGACCAGGAGCTGGAGAAGGTGGCGTCACATTAACTGGAGATACCAAGAACCTCCAACTTTCTTTACTGCTGACATGAATGTGTGGACCTCATCCTTATTCAATCGGTTGTCCTGTGAGTTTGCGCTGATGTAAGTTATTGTCTCGGCATGCAGGACACACAGCAGGACAGTCAGACAACGATAGAGAGGAAGACGCTGAGGAGAGCCTTCTACTCCAGGGAGGCAAAGAACCAAGTAGATGATGAGGACGAAGGTAAAAGAGTCGCCACTTTTTTTTTAATCAATGCGCGTGAGCCCGATTTCACGTTCCACCTACGTTTGCCAGGTGTTTAGTGTCTCGAGTACCGATTCCTTAAATCATTTCCCCTGATTTCCATCCCATCAGAGGAAGAGGAGGAGGAGGAAGAGGACGACAACATGTCCATGACCGCCAACAGACGGTCCAAAATCCCGTGGAAGGTAAATGGGTTGCAAATTTCATGCATTTTCTTTGACTGCCAGTTGAACACCTGAACGGTGAATAGCTGATCAATAAGATGAAAAACACACATCTTTGCACATTTGTGATGCAAATGTGTAACAAAACGATGTATGTCGACATTATGGTGACGTAAATCTGCTGTGGAAGCTCCGACAGTCTGAACATCCCTAGAAGGCGAATCCATACAGCTGCACACGTACAAAAATGCTCCACTCATGGATAAGACGGTAATTACGGAGCCTCCTTTGATGATTCCCTGTCTTTTTTGAGCTCCGTGACTCTTATTCACACCTGCGGCTTCCATTTTTTTTCACTTTTAGAGGTGTAGCTGTAGATTGTAACCAGTTGAACAGCCCTCCACTCAAAAGTGTAGGAGAACCTTCAGAGAGCCTCTGGCTTTATCACCCGCGTAGCAGAAAGCAGCTTTGCCGTCTGCTCTGAAAACACCCGCCATCCCTCATCCCTCCCATTTCCGTCAGGTTTGCTGGCGCTACCTGTCCTCCGGTGGATTCTTCATGGTCTTCCTGATGGTGTCGTCCAAACTCCTCAAACACTCGGTCATCGTTGCCATTGACTACTGGTTGGCACACTGCACCTCCTGCAACCACAGTGGTCGTGCGAGTGCGGGAGGGCCCGTGTTCAACGGAAGCGGTCTGGCTAACGTTAGCAGCAGCAACATCACGCTCCCCACCCCTGGCGCTTCTGAGCCTGAGGTACCATCTGATACTCACACAGAATTTACTTTATTCACTTTTAAGGGTCATTTTTTAAGTGTAATGTCTGTGTGTGTAATGTCTGCCGGCAAACTTTGGGTGCTCTCTAAAGACGTGGGAATCTCAGGCACTGGTGAAAACAAGAAGTCCTTTGTGCCGGTTAAGAATGAAAACAATGACTTGTAAGAACAACTTTTCCTGCAGAAAATGAGCGCGAATTCTGAATTGAGTGCTGAATTGAATTGTGTAAGGAATTCAAAAAAGGCAGAGAGCTAAATGTTAAGTTATTTTTGATAACTTGAATGTATAAAAAGCTGAAAATCTTTGTTTTGATGCCACGACTGTTTGACATTCTGTTGACAGAATTTATGTAAAAATGATGTAATCATACAGTGTAGGTAGCGCAGGCGGCGATGAAGCTAACAAAGCAAACGAAAATTAGCTTCAGCATTTGCATTCATTTCAGTGGCACTTTTTTTTATTACCAGAAAAAAGTGAGATTTGTAGGTTTTTAAAAAGTTTGAATGGAAGAATAAAGCAAAAAAAAATCTTAATGAAAAAAGACAAAATTTATTATTTTTTGCCTTTTGACCAATTAAATAAAACATAAAATGATAAGCGTATGAAGAAGATGAATATTTTGATGCAGATATTCATTCCTGAAACTTGGCACGTTTCCATCTCACATTGTTTTGTTGTTGTTTGTTTGGTGTGTGTGTGTGTGTGTGTGTGTGTGTGTGTGTGTGTGTGTGTGTGTGTGTGTGTTCGCCCCCCCCCCCCCCCCCCACCCAAAAGAAGAACTACTCCACCCCCCCCCCCCTCCCCCCCCCGCCCGCGCCCGCCCTT
>CAAKHG010050406.1:1488-21809 GCA_901007715.1 Dactylopterus volitans
TAAGAAATCTTAAAAACAGATAAAGATGATGGCAGCTGAAAAACACTGAACTACAAAGGGTAGAGATGCAAATGGCATAATGAGCAACTCGCTGGGTGCCATCTCTGGTTTTGAGTTCATGTTCTCTGCCTCTCTGACGGATAATAGAGCTGAGCATTATGTGTCGGGAGAACTAGGCAATAGAAAGGAGGAAGGATTTGCTCAGTTTGGGGTCACGATTTTGTGGTTTGTTCTTTTTTTCCACATTTTTCAACCTGAGTTGATGCATGCGTCAACTTGTATAAATTTGCTTATTATTGTGTTCTCATCATCATCATCTTTTTTATTATTACTAAAGAGCTGTTCCTCTGTGAAAAATGGAGATCTCTAAGTGTCCAACAATGGTCTGAAGGCTGTATCTGAAGCTGTGGAGCCAGACACCATTGCTGTTGCACTTTAGGGATCTTAAACTGCTAAATAGATCATGTTTCTGCTCACTTCCACTGGTTCTCATCTCAGTGCCTTTACACATGGAGTCGCACGTTGTGTCTCTTTTACTATATTTACATTTTATGTAGGCACTCCCCTGACAGGTACACTGGTAGCTAATGTCTCTTACCGTAGTTTTCCTTCAGGCAAATTTTGGGCATTCCATCACCCACCAATTCTGACACCCTACTGCCTTTCCCCTCGTGTGCCTACTAGTCATGCTGCATGCTTGCAATTGTGTGTGCCTGCACACATGCACATCCTCACAGGCAAGCTGCTGGAACCGGAAGTCACGACTCACAAATCAGAGTGATGTTCATGGGCCTCGCTCTCTCTCATTCTCTCTCTCACTCTCTCTCTCACTCTGTCTCGCTCTCTCTCTGTCTCTCTTTCTCTCATCTCTAACTCTCTTTCTCTCAGTCTCTCTCTCTCTCTCTCTGTCTCTCTCCCCCCTTTCTCTCTGTTCTTCTCCCATGCCCACACCCCTCCCTTTTTTTATTTTCTACTGCTAATGGTTTGGAAGAGGAAACGTGACACAGTACATTCTGCTGCACTTGCTGGCTGTCAGTGAGTCATGCACCTACTTTGGGAGCAGGGCTTGTTTAATGCAGTTCCTACTCTGTACAGTGTGTTAACTGGAACTCAGCAGGATGTGCTTGGTCTCTCAAACTTTGCAATTCTGCTGCTGTTTAGGCAATATTTAATACAGGTTGCAGCACCCCCTGAATGACAAAAAAATCTAAAAAAAAAAAAAAAAGGTTTTTTTTTTTTTTAAATGTTCTGTACAATTTGTTTTCATGCTTGCCAGTTACATTACACAGATGAGACTTTTCTAAATGCATGCAATTTTTTACTGTCTGATTTTGAAATATCACGATTGCAAGGTGTCATCAGCCCTTCTGCCTATATTTGGCTCTGCTGGTGTCTGAGTGCAGAGTACTACGTGCTCCATTTCCCATGTTAAGCTGTACTCCCTCTCCTATCATGCTTCCTGTTCTGGCGCACTCACACATTTTCAGTCAGAGATGGCCAGTAGCAGGTGCAGTGATAAATGTCAGGGGTTTATGATTATTCTTTTCTTAGTACTATCTGAAGCTTTACAGCTTTTGACCACATGCCAATCAGCAAAGTTATTTTATTTAGAAAGAACAGTTTTGTGTAAGTTTAGATTTATTATGAGCTTGTGTGTACTATGCACTAACTGAGGCTGTGCTTTTAACTGTGTTGGCAATGTTGCTTCAAGTAAGCCTGATCTTACCATAATCCCCAATCTGCCCTGCTGCATGCATCAGTGGGTCCTCCTCTGCGTGACTCAGCAGTGCATGCTAATGCAGAGTGAGGTAATGTTGTTTCTAAGCAACACTTTTATCCTCAACACTAGCAACTAAACAACAAGACCTGAGTGGCGATCCGTGGTCCCCTATGACTATGATTATCTTGAAGCAGCCAGTTCTAACGTGAGTGCAGGTATACAATCACTCAGAAGTGGTAAATAAGAAAAAGTTCAGTGTGCAGAGGGTTGAGTCAGATGAGAGAGAGTGATGACCCACTGTTTCAGGTGATTGGAAATTGTTTAATTGTGCACATTGTTATTACTGAAATACTTGTGATCAACAGCAGTCATCAGAGGTCACATTTTAAACATCTTGGAAAAAGTAGCTGCTATTAATGGTACCATAACTTCGCCAGGGTGATTAATGTGAAACTGACCACTTTTAAAATTGGATGACAGCTTCCGTTTTTGTATGGATTGACACATCATTTAGAAGTTGACTACTATTGCTTTGTGGTCAGCTTTTGCTGTCCTCTAAATGAAATTAAAAATGCTTTCTTATAACCTCTGCTGAGAGCAAATTATCTCAATTTAGAGGTCTTGTTGCAGCCAGAGCCCAAGTTTGGCTGTGCCTGTTATCAACAAGAGTACAAGAGTAAGAATGTTAATGGACAGTTTGGTTTTCCCTGGCTGTACCATCTCCCTCCCAGCCCAGCATCCTGTCTGCCTGCTCATTCACGCTCACAAACATGCCGTCTGGGCTCACAAAACTAATTGGACAGCAACACATGCAAACTATTTTTCCTCTATTTGTCCCTCTTTTCTCATATTAAAATGTTGGGGCACAATCAGCTGCTGATACACAGTTCTCACTCATAAACTGGTTGTTATTCAGAATTAGGATTGTTGAGTATTGATCGAAAAATTTCAATTCTCATATTGTCTCAATTGTCTTTGGATTTTTTTTTTCATTGATGGTAGCAGCCACAAAAACCGAAAGGGCCACTGTCTGAAAAGCAAGACATTTTAAAGTAATATAAACATGTTTGTTTTTTTTGTTTGTTTGTTTTTTTGACAAAAGTTTTCCGAATTCTCTAGTGTTTCATTTTGTTTTAACAGAGTAGTCATATAAACCTTTTGAGTAAATAGAATACAATGAGCAAAGTCCTGACTCAAATAAGAAAAATTGGAGTCATGAAAGGATCTTACCAAGCATAATGCTTGTTGACAACTCGAAATTGCTTTTTTTTATCTTTAAACTTACGTTTTCAGCATTGCTCTGCATTTTAAGGCCAGTCTACTGTGTCATCCAATGGATTAAAATATCTCCAAGTATTTAATTCACACATACATGACCTTCATGGTGCCATCAACCTTGGTGATCACTTGAGCTTTCTTTCACAGTTTTGCTGATGTGTAGTTTTGAGTGAAATGTCTAAACAGCTGCTGGATGGATTTCAGTGACACTGGTACAGATATTCATGACTCCATCAACTGTAATAAAGTTTTGTGTTCTACTTTGGTTTATGGACAAATTCCTGCAAAACTAGGGCGACATGATGGTGCAGTGGTTAGCACTGTTGCCTCATAGGTTCGATTCCCATGTTCTTTCTATGTGGAGTCGCATGCTCTCCCCATGTCTGGTGGGTTCTCTATCTTCCTCCCACCTCCAAAAGCATGCTGAGGTTAATTGGCTACTCTAAATTGCCCATAGGTGTGCGTGCAAGCGTGAGTGGTTGTCTGTCCTTCATGTGGCCCTGCGATGAGCTGGCGACTCGTCCAGGGTGTACCCCGCTGTTCGCCCGTTGTCAACTGGGATCGGCTCCAGCACACCCGCAAACTGTAACCGGAATAAGTGAGAGACGATGAGATGAGATCTGCAAAACTAATTCAACTTCCTTTCTTTCTAGACAAACATTTTCCGAATAAGCAAACGCTAGCCTGCTCACATGCTAATCTAAGATAGTGAACACCTTCCAAACATGACAGCATATTATCATCGTCTGTGACCGCTGGTCTCCTTAATCACAAATTAGTATCCAGATGTATGAATAGGTAGATTGGATAATACCAAGGGCACAACTTTGAAACCGGAAATGTTGGTGGTATGATTGTATTTTCTGTAGACCTAACAGTAAACAAGCATTGGTATAATGTAATTGAGGCATAGAGCAGCTGCAATAATATGGTTATTTTGTATCCCTGCAGGTGCCATTCCCAGTTCTTCAGGGGGAAGGGGTGGAATATCTTGGCCATGCTGATGAAGCTATCATTGCCATATCTAACTACAGGCTCCACATCAAGTTCAAGGACTCTGTCATCAATGTAAGTACTTGTAATAAACTGTAAACATAGAAGAATGCAATCATGTTTAATTTGGACACACTTTTGCTTTTCCCCATATAAAGTTTATAAACCCGTAAGTGTATGAACAAGACAACTAAATGCACAGGTATTTCACATTAGGCACACGTAAAGTCATTTAGTCAAATACCAGAGTAGTCAGCCAGTAGTGGTTTATACCACAAGAGCGACAGCCCCTATGATTTTCAAGGAGGAAGAGGTTTAATATGAATAATAATATTATTAATAAGTGGGCTCCTAAGGCCCGGCCCCCACTGGCGATGATGTTCAATGGCCCGCTCCTGCTGACACCAGACCTTACTCAAACACAAACAGGCCAGTTGTCAACATTCATTGGCAGCCAAATCCCTCCCTCTTCCCAAATCCCTGTCATCTTTTCCAGAAGGACTCAGCTTCTGGAAAAGATGACAGGGATTTAGGAAGTCGGCAGCTAACATTCCCCATCATACTGACTTCTCACTGGACAGAGTCCTGCTTTAACCCCAGCACCAGAGATGAAATGTGTGTGAATGCCAGAAAGCCACAGCCTCTCACCAACCCTCCCTTTCTCAGCCGAGCTTCACATTTGTGGGCTGTTTTCTTGCCCTTTGTTCCCTTCTATGTTTGTCTTTCTCTCCATGATTTCACTTTTGCAAGGTCATGTGGTCACACTGCTAGTAGCACACTGTGTTACCTTTCATCTTATTTGTAACCTCTTTGATGTTTCCTTTCCTTCTAACTTTTCATTTACTTTTTGTCTCCTGAATTTGGTTTAATAGTTTTTCCATTTCCTCTTGTCTTGTGTCTTACCTGCCCCTTTTCCCCCGTCTCCTCTCTGTCTGTGTGAGTGTGTGTGGATGTCTGGGTATGCGTGCGTGCGTGCATGCGTGCTTTCTTGCACATGTATGTACGTCTGCATGTGTGTGCGTGTGTGTGTTTGCGTGTGTGTGCTCCATGGTGTCACTGTGTTTTAGACATATCCAGGTGTGGACAGTGAAATATCTGTGAGTACCATATGATGAAACACTAGCTGCCCTCTGTCACAGTCTAGACAACTTTCTTTAGCTACTCTACATGATTACAGTGTACTGGGGATAGATTGTGCTCTACATTCAGCTTAGTGATAACTGTGGGTTGTATTGTAATTTTATGTGCAAGCCCCATTCTTTGTTATTGTCCTCCAGAGAAGTGGCTGACCTTGATATTAAATAAAGAGTTTTCTATCTTACATATGAATATCTCATTCTTAAAAAGTATGCGGAATTCAGTCTGTGATTTTGTAAATATTGGCAGTGCCTTCATTCACAACTTAGTCCACAATATTACTTAAAAACGTTGGCAAACCTATGCACAGTTTTGCTGTTGGTTTGTGTCATAAGGGAGTTGTAAGGAAAAAATACTGCAGATATTCTCCTCTACAGAGAGATAGAAGCTGTCTAGCCTGGATTCAGTCTACACTAGAGCAGAGGGTGGTAACCTTTCTGCAGATGCGCTGTCTGACGCGACAGCAGACCATCAGGCTCACCACACATGCTCTCTGTCTCCCCCTACAGGTGCCTCTCAGGCTGATTGAGAGTGTGGAGAGCAGGGATATGTTCCAGCTGCATATTATCTGCAAAGACTCCAAAGTTGTCAGGTAAAGAAGGGTCACTGACCTAGTAAATATAATACAGTAGACAGACTGCTTGTGCTATTAACCAGAGTAAATGAAATAAAGGAAGTGATTTAGACCACATGCTACCAAACAGTTAAAGTGAATTAATGACATGAGTGAATGTGGAGGTTGTAAGCTTGTCCCTACTGATGTGCTGTATTTAAGTTGTAGACGGGGTCTTGTAAAGTCTTGAAAGTTTTGAAGTTGCTTAATGGTAATCTTAAGCCTTTGTTACAAAGTAATGATTATATGAATATAACCCTTGAAATATGCTTGATTTTCAAAGTAAACCAAAAATCTCTTCATATTTGAAGTTGAACAATTTTTGTTATCATATTATTTATTTGCTGTCTCCTGCAGCTAAAATTAGCAAACATGAAATGAAATCATGATAATAACATTCAATCACAAAGGTAATTTGAACAGATGATAAAATAAACAGAATAGAGGAAACTTTGCATTTATGATCGCAGTAGTAATGATTTCAAGCTTCAAGCACTAATATGTTCCAAATTTATGTACATAACATGTCTCAGTAATGTAATATTGAGCACTAGATAAAATAGGGAGGATTGCAGGTTGTTGGATGGACTTTTGTTTGATCAGTGCACTCAGCAGCGTTTGTTAAATCAGAGCTGTTTTCATTGGTGGTTTTGTTTCATTCTTGATCACTGCATGGTAATTTGCAAAGGCAGATGGCAAATGTAACAACCATTAAAAATTATTACCCTCAGAGCAGACTGAAATCCTCCTCTGTTCATGGGCATCTGCAAAGTTCACACAAGTGCTTCATCATTAAGCCTCAAACCACTTAACACCTGAAGAAATGGGCATCCTTGTTTCTGTTCACAGTTTATCAACAAGATATTTTGATTTTAAACATCAACAATCATTTTAATCTTTACACTGGATTCTTCATAGATGCCACTTTGCAACTTTCAAGCAGTGCCAGGAGTGGGTCAAGCGTCTAACTCGCACCATAGCACACCCATCCAGGTTGGAGGACCTGTTTGCCCTGGCCTATCATGCATGGTGTCTGGGAGGCAGCGCTGATGACGAGGACCAGCACGTTCATCTTTGTCGACCAGGTCACAGATAAGACTGAGATCTGAATGACAAGTTTGAGAACAGTTAGGTCTCTGAGGGTTGGGTTTTTTTAAGAAGTGTCCCATCATTCCCTGCGTTTTCTGTCTACAGGTGATCATGTGCGTCAGAGAATGGACATGGAGGTCAAGAGGATGGGCTTCGACACACAGAACGTCTGGAGGGTGTCGGAAATAAACTGCAACTACAAGTAAGTCACAGATGCTTAACGATTAATGACAGCTTTAGTGCTATCACCGTAAAGAGACAGGAGGATAGATAAGAAAATGATGAATGAGTTGCAGCATTTCAGAGAGTCTTTTGAAGAATGTGACAGAGAATAGGGCTGGAATCAGGCAGGAGATGAAACACTCGTCACCACCATGTCACCAAACTGAACAAATTGCCTGATGAATAGCTTATGTGTCGGCGCATCTCCATGCTCAATGTCAGAATTCTGTCAAGAATGGGTGTTTTGAAATATGTGTTGATTGGCGGAGCTTTTGGGCAGAAAGTTGGCAGGAATGAAGTTTGATTTCCATTTCCAACATAATAATTTTAGCACATTAACAGCTTGAAAGGTGGCTCTGAAAAGTTCAGAGATCGGCAAACAATGCCCTTATGATTTAAAAACAAGTTTAATGTTATGCCCTGTCCTAACTCCATTTAGAAAATCAGGGATTTAACTGCAGCGGTGACAGTCTGACTACAGGCCTGACGCTGAAGCTCTCATCCATCGAAAGGACTAAGATGTGCCTTGAGGTGCATAATCTTGATGCTTGAGACAGACTCTTTCATCAACAGCGAGTAGCATATAAGAGGGTCATCAGAGTATTGTTGCTGCAATTCTTTGATGCGGATAAAGTTCTTTTACCTGCGCATAGACTACAGCTCACCATTGTATTTTTGTCCATCATCTTGAGGACAGAAAAGCTTACATTTGCAAAACTGTCTGCCACTGTGTGCCAGTGGTAATGCTAATGCTCATTCCCAGCACCTCCGTAATATCACTTGACATAATCCACCTCTATGAAACTCATAGAGGTGGATTAACTTTTTTTTTTGCAAGTAAATGTCTAAAAAATCCCTTCCAATGATGCACTATTGCCCCCCCTCCCCTGTTTTTTGTCTCCCTGAAGATGAGTGTAGCTACCTACAGGAGAGAAGTGGTTAAGTGCTCAAAATATAGACATATAGTTTATCATTCTTTTTAAGTGCCCCCAACATTACTACAGATACACACATTCGAGTGTGTAAACTTGCTCAGACTGACCTCCCAGCCCAGCTGTACTCTCACTAAGTCCAGTCTTCAACTCACATGCACGCACGGGCACGTGCATACACACACACACACACACACACACACACACACACACACACATACACATATAAATAAATGAATAAATAATTGCATTTTGCTGCCCACCAAAATAGCAATAATATAATAATAACAGGGTACTTGTGTGTATGTAACTGTATGTAACTGTCTACCAGATGGGGTATATCCTTGCTGTCTGGGTAAATAAATGCAAAACAAAAATGTGTGTCTGTGTGCTTGGACAGCTCGAAAAATCACCTCATGCTGAGGGTGACAGACACACAGGAGAATGGGCTAATTAAACAAGCCATAGCCTGCTGAGGCCTACAACTCGGCACGGAATTTCACTTTCCCTGTCACACACACCTGCTCTCACACACTCAGCCTCTCCTTTCTTCTTGGACGGTCAGCAGGTGACTAGAAAATAAGGAAAGTTTCCTGGGAGGGGGGAGGAGTAAAAGATGAAGTCAAGCAGCAGCACTCTTATGTTCTGTGCTAGTGTGAATTCTTGATGGTGACGTGACCCTGAGAACCAGGACATTTGTTTACTTGAAGAAATACATTTTTACTGCAGCTCAGTGCGCTATTTAATTTTGGGTTTTTTTTCCCCACATCGTCTGACTATCATTACAGGCAGAGCCCTCTAAAATTGCCCCTCACTGTACTGGCTGTATAATACAGCACTTTAAAACACCTATCTGTCCTCAGGCTCTGCTCCAGCTACCCTCAGAAGCTTCTGGTTCCAATATGGATTACTGACAGAGAACTGGAGAGTGTGGCTTCCTTCAGATCCTGGAAGAGGATCCCTGTGGTGGTGTACAGGTGTGTTGACAAACACAGTATTGCATGTTTTCTCTAATTTTCACTAAGGGATGTGTGTCAAAAACTCATTGTTCTCCTTTGTCTTTGTTTGTGTTTGCTGACTCTCTAACCTTGACTTCCAGACACCAGAAGAATGGGGTGGTGATTGCCCGTTGCAGCCAGCCAGAGATCAGCTGGTGGGGCTGGAGGAACACAGATGATGAGTACCTGGTGACGTCAATTGCCAAGGCCTGTCAGATGGATAAGGCTTCCTGTGGAGCACCAGTCTGCCGACAACGCGGGGAAGCTCCCGACTCCTCCGACAGTGATTTTGGTAAACCTTTTTTTTCCTTTTTTTAAATTCATTTTTAAAGATCCATACATTGTTCCAGTACAAAAAAACCTAGCCAGGGCCTGTTCAGCAAATGCATTTCAAACACTTTATTTTATTAACAGGCAGTAAATAACATTTTTGCCTCCGTTTCTGAACTTTTCTTCCATTCAGAGAGAACAGCACACACTGTTCATTAATGTGGCCACATTATTAAAGACAACTGCAAGAGCAACAAAAGCTCTAAATCTTTTCATGGCTACACATACAGGGAAAACTAAGACATGAGTTTTAAGGTTCTCAGTCCATACAAACAAAGAATCTCCAAAAAAGAAAAAAGTCGCCTGTTAAGTGAGTAGCAAATCTGGCTAACTGTCTAGCTTGCATTACAGCTAAGACACAGCACAGCAGAAAGTAGGACTAACTTTAGTTCAGTTAACATTATTTGACTTGTGAGTGGTGGCATTGGAGCCCTAGCAGTAGCGTACCTCCTGTTGGGAAGACATTTTCATTTTTTTCTTTTTTGCTTGTATTCTCTTCATATTACATATACGGGGAGAGAATGGAGGTTAATCAGGTCTGAGGTGGACAGCACCAAATCCCAGAGCAGAAGTGGGAGTGGGTGCAGACTAACATCACTATTTTTTACTGTTAAATTGAGAAAATCTAACACAGTGTCATGTTTATAATAGTTAAAATTAATTTTAAACAATTGTGATATGATATTGGAGGGGTTGTGGTGGCTGTTTTGGATTATTGGGTGGGTTGCAATCCACCCTCCCTTGACCCTCTCCCAAAAAAGAAATTAAGCCTACGCTAGTGGCAATGCAGTGTTAATCAAGTCTTCCCACTGATTCTTTATCTTTTCCCACTCTCTCTCTTTCTGTCCCAGCAGTTCAGTTTACACTGTCCACTCATAACAAAACACATCCTGTCTGTCCTCCCATCTTTATCCCCAGATTCCTCTTTGACAGGCGGTTCAGGCTGCGATGACAACACTGTGCCACAGAAACTGCTAATTCTTGATGCTCGCTCATACACTGCTGCGGTGGCTAACCGAGCCAAGGGTGGAGGCTGTGAATGTGAAGGTTAGTGCAACCAAACATTTGAAAAGACTCAAACAATTCAGTGTTTACAAGAAGTTAATATGCCCAGACCATGTTCTCACCTTGTTCCTCTGACCCTAAGTAGACAAAAAAAAAAAAAAAAACTTCACTGGGTTCCTCTATGATAGTGGTGCACAGTTTCATGACCTTTTATCTGTTCATGGATTGCTATATACTTACCAGTGGGATATCAGATCATAGGCAGTGATAGTTAAAAAGAATGCAGCACAAAGTCAAGGTGTTTATTGCAAAATGGCTTTTTAAGTTCTTTATTTGTTTATTTTTTCTAAAATGTGTGATTCCTTAGTGGCTTGATTGAAAAATATTTCAGGGCTCTGTACCAGTGGTCCACAGACATGCAGGTTAGAGCCTCTGGTGTGAAGAATATTACATTAAACGGAGACCCCTTCGCTCCAACAACGAGCACTAGCCCTTGTTTTTTAGTGCCTCTTGGCCCTTGGAAGGGAGTTGCAAGTGGTAGTGGTTTAAAATATTCCCCTACAAATTGGAAATATGCTGTAAGACTCTAAAGGAGCATATATACTCACTTTACATGCGTAAATAGGTACGTCCATTTCAAACGTTGTCAAATGTCACTGCCCACCTACTCCCATGCTTGCATTACGTTGGCATTGTTGTGAAGCAATACATCCACTAGAGGGCAGTGCAAAGTTCAAATCGATCCCACATGGACCTCCAATTGTCCTTCGCTGCACTAGGACTCAAGTCTGTGTTCCTTCCAACTGTTCTTTAGGAGTTCTCTGTGCCTCTCCCCTGGCAAGGTAACATAATGTGTCCATAATTATGATACTTCCCTACACATTTTTACAGCCTCTCTTCAAAAGGTTCTGCTATTTCTGTCGTCGTCTTTGTTCCTTTCACTGGTCACACATGAGCACGATTTCCGGTGATACTGCTCAGTTTGCTGTGATTGGGTATGCATACGCAAACTCTGTGAAAATGTAACAAAATACGCACAAAATGTACGCAGAGGATGAAAAGAAGGATCCTAGAGTATGCGTATTAAACCTTGAGCATAAATGAGCCTTAATATGTCACACATCAGTAGTCATCATAGCGTTTACATAAGCTGCCATGTTTGTCAGTAAGCCATCCTCATTTTTTGTGATGGGCCACAGAGTACATTGATCTTAAGTCTATACAAAGACTATTGTGATTTATATATATTTATATATATATATAATATATTTTAAAAAATCTTCATTTGGATGGCCAATTCTGCCCAGAATGTGAATTTGCTTTTTCTGACTTGCATTACCGTTTCTATCAACTGCAGTTCCTATAGAACACCATTGGACCTGCACCTTGAGGTCAAAGTTCACTGAAGATGAAGCTGACCTAAAAAACACAACAGTAAAGTGTTGTGTTTTTGTCACACATCTATTGAAGATATCACTGGTCTGCCTTACTAGTCTGAAAACAATGCACAGTGCCTCACTCATCCAATGGAGGTGGGGTCATCATACTGTGACATCCAGTATGATATTAAGTACTCATCAAATGATCACAGCCCCTAGTGATTGTATACACTAACTTTAACAGTTGGCCACTGAAAAGCTTGCAGTAAAAGTCACATCTCAGAGAATACTGTCATCTCAATACATGATGCTGCTTTATCTCATCAGGTAACTTCTTTACATGTCTTTTGACCTTAAATCAAAATATAAGAGTTGTTTATGTATGTTTCTATTTAGAATACTACCCCAACTGCGAGGTGATGTTTATGGGAATGGCCAACATCCACGCCATCCGTAATAGCTTTCAGGCTCTGAGGAGTGTCTGCAGTCAGATCCCAGATCCAGGAAAGTAAGTTGATCTGTTTGACCTTTCTCTCTGAGCGGCGCTGCCCTCATTTGCCTCTCCCTCTCTCCCCTGTTTTAATGGCTTCACCCCACAGTAAGGCTACACCACACAGAGATGGGAACGCTGCCACGGTTCAGTTTCATTCCTACCAAGCTGGCCAGTTGTGTCTGTATGTTTGTTATGCATTTCCATTTGCTTCAGTGTTTACATGCATGCCGTCAGTAGACAATATGTGCGTGTTGTATCAGTGTGTCTAAATGTAACCGTGTCTCTACTACATGTCTGGTTAGCCCAGTAGCTTTGGCATCAAATCATGTTACTTTAAGGCTCATTGTTGTGCTACAGGTGTTAAATGACACGGGGGGCCTCCAGAGACATACTGTAGGTCAAGGGCTGCAGTCAGTCAAAGTTAACCTTAGTTAACCTTGGTTTATATGTACAATATCTAGGCACCACATCACATCTTCAGCTCGGGACAGATTATGTATTGATTAAGTGATTTTAACTCTAAAAGTGATGTAAACTAGCATCTCTTGTTTTTTTTAGCTGGCTTTCAGCTCTTGAGAGCACTCGTTGGCTGCAGCATCTGTCCGTCATGTTGAAGGCAGCCACTCTGGTGTGTTCTGCAGTGGAGAGAGAAGGCCGTCCTGTCCTGGTTCACTGCTCAGACGGGTGGGACCGCACCCCTCAGATTGTAGCCCTCGCCAAGATCCTGCTGGATCCCTACTACAGAACATTAGAGGTTAGAATCTGTATTGTTAAAACATGGGACTGTAACATATGGCCAGTTATGAAGGAGATTGTTTCATGTCAACAACTTGCAACACACAAGATGCATACACATCAGCTGTATAGTTAAGATTATCACCTCCAGTGCTGACTACCATCTCCACAGGGTTTCCAGGTGCTTGTAGAGACTGAGTGGTTGGACTATGGTCATAAATTCGGGGACCGATGTGGCCACCAGGAGAACTCTGATGATGTTAGCGAGCAGTGTCCTGTCTTCCTGCAGTGGCTGGACTGTGTTCACCAGCTGCTCAAACAGTTTCCCTGCCTGTTTGAGTTCAATGAGGCCTTCCTGGTGGGTGGCTGTCTCTTACACACGGCAATCCTTACATCTGTCTGCAATAACAACTTTGTATATTTTCTTGGGATAATTTTATCAATAAACTTCTGACACAAGTGTGAGAGACGTTGCAAAGCATTGCATGAAAATATCTATTTTAAGAAATCATACAAATGTTTTATACCAGCATAATCACCCTGTTTTTAACCAGCATATAAGCATTGGTAGTTTTGTGATAACTCACTTGAATATCATCTGGGATCTGATTGTCAAACATTTTACACTTTTAACCAATCAGAACTGAGAGCCAACATTATCATTTTATTAGTGAATTGACAGATACCCCTCCAATCGAAAATAATGCAAATAATTGCCATTATAAACTGTCTGACTCGTGTTTGGTCTTCTACTTGGTCCAGGTCAAGTTGGTGCAGCATACTTACTCATGTCTGTATGGCACGTTCCTCTGTAACAATGCTCGTGAGAGGGAGGCGAAGAACATCTACAAACGCACCTGCTCTGTGTGGTCGCTGCTGCGCACCGGAAACAAGAATTTCCAGAACTTCCTCTACATCCCCAGTCATGATATGGTGCATGCCAATTTTCACAGTAATCGTAATCCTCACGTTTTTGTGGCATTTAAAGCTGTCTGCCGTCTTATCTTAGCCACTGAACCTGTCAGTCATTGTTTATACAAGTGACTTGCTTAAATACGAATTTAAAGGCCATAGCATAAATTAACAGATCTCTAGTGTCAGATCCTAAGAATAATTGATTCATAATTGATGGCTGATATGATCCAAACAGTCTTTCCTATCACATACATTAAAAGATTAACTTCATGACTCAACCTATGATTTCTTATTAAACTGTAGAGATGGTCATGAACACCTACTGCAGTTTTAGGACATCACTTCTAGAATAATAGACTCCGTCATCAATCTGTATTAATTTTCTAAAGTGCTTGTTGCCACCGTTTGTGTTCCAGATTCTGCAGCCTGTCTGCCACACCCGGGCATTAGAGCTGTGGACAGCAGTCTACCTGCCCACTTCCTCTCCCTGCACAGCTGTGGACGATTCTGTGGAGCTCTACCTGCCTCCCAGTGTCACAGGAGACGAACTCACCTCCCGTTCCCTAGACAGGTACATTCTATACAAATGTGACCATGGTATTCCTTGAACAGAAAATTAAATATATTTAAAATTATCCTTCACAGAACCAGACTGCCCTCCAGAGCATGATTCTCCAATTAGTTCTCCTTGATGGCCAAATTACGTAAAGCATGCCAAATCAAGGGCCAAAATGCCTGGGGATCTATTTTCTATTAGACCAGTTTAACGTTTTATGTGCAGTTTTTGTTATGACTGCTTTTATCAGTTGTAGTTGAAGCAATAATTGGAGCTGTAATAATGGTAGTAATAGCAACAGCAGTAGTAGCGCATGCACTGTTCTTTTCTCACTGTATTGCGTCACTGGGTCAGCTACTGCTAGATATTTGGTTCTTGTGGGCTGGATCTGACCCACAAGCCACTTATTAGGACTGGCTGTATTGTTCCTATTCTTGCAAACATATGAAAAGGAATCATTTCTGATTTACAGACTTCCCAAGACACGTTCCATGGACAACCTCCTTTCAGCTTTTGAGAACGGGGTGCCCCTGACACGAACGTCAAGTGACCCCAATCTCAATAAGCACTGCCAGGAGGGTCGCCCCGCCCTGGAGACCTCACCTGCCATGGAAGGTTCCTCTTCAGGCAGCTCTGATGAGGTCTCACCTGACAATGGACTAGACCATGGCGATGGGGAGCCCCTACAGCAGAGTCCTGCCAAGACCCCAGAGGGCAGCTCAGATACAGAAGCCTGTGAGGATTCACTTGATGAGCCGTGCCTCACCACACAGCCCCTGCCCTCTCTGTCCCTTCCTCCCGCCCCTCTAATTAAGGATGTCCCACTCGCTCAAAATCCCTTCCCTGCCCCAGTCTTGCAACAGTCTTTGCCACTCCCACCACCTCCAGTGGAGGCTGAAAGCCAATGTAGGACTACTGAGAGCACTGCGTCCCTTTCTGGTAAATCAGAGCCGTGCTTACCGCTGCCCTGCAACAGAACGCAACCTGCAGCCGCTGCATCCACACCCATTTTTAATGGGCACATTGACAGCCAGGAAAATGGCCTCTCAGAATCTGCAGACCTCCTGGCTCTGAAACCGCTAACCCCACTGCTTCCCATGGAGGACTCCACTGAGACTCTTACAGATGAGGGGGAGCTTCCTCCTGCCCCGCCTCCCACCTCCCAGGGCAAACATCATACTCAGAATCATTTCAGTGATAAGGAGCAGCTACTAGTTCAACCCCACAAAGAGAACATGAGGACAGATTTAGTGAAAGGAAGAGAGCATATGTTAGCAGTTGCAGCGACTGTAGACTGTAACCAGGGAGCACCTTGCCATCTGATCTCCCAGAGCCAGCTCTCAGGCCTGTCCCTGCTTGACTCCCACTGGGAGAGCGTTCAGGGCCTGGTCCAGTCTGCCTGCAGCAGTGCCAATCACTCTGGCGTTAACCGGGCCTTGCAGCCCAACACTTTCCAGAGCCACCGTCTTGCCTGTAAGCTGCTCCGCTCCCAGGGCTTCACCAATGCCAACGGGTCACAGTGCTGCCGCAAGGAGGCTCTTTGTTGTCCCAGTAGCCCTCTACAGCCTGCATGGCTGTCTGCTGTCAGGAGTGTAGGCTATGCCGGCTTGACTGCGCCTGCTGCCACTGCCCTCAATGGCTATTCCCTGGCAGGCCATCAGCTTCTACCTGTGTCATACCCCTCACCGTCAGCTTCCAGCTCCCCTCCCCCCCAACAGGCCCCAGCTTACCTTGATGACGACGGGCTGCCCGTGCCCATGGACGCGGTGCAGCAAAGACTGCGGCAGATCGAGGCTGGCTACAAACAGGAGGTGGAGGTGTTGCGGCAGCAGGTGCGACAGCTGCAGATGAGGCTGGAGAGTAAACAGTACAGCACCCCTCCCTCGGAGCCTGACATCGACTACGAGGATGACATTGTTAGTGGCTTTTTCCATTATGACACTGCAGCCAGACAGCAGCGCCAAGTTTTATTTCTGCCTGTTGTGTTTGTAAATATTTGCTTTGAATTATCTTTACAGACTGCCTTATTTTTGTCTTTTCCCTCAGACATGCCTGCGGGAATCGGACAACAGCAATGAGGAGGACTCGTTGTCCACACATAGTGAAGACCGTCTGTCTGAGGGAAGCTGGGATCGAGTGGAACGCAAGGACACGGAGGTCAGCATTCTTTAGAGCATCATCACCTTGTTGAATTTATGTCCCCTCTGCCTCATCTTCCTATCCTTCCCTCATCACTCGCATTCTTTTTGCACCTTTATTCACGAAACACGGTTAGCCTCTCTCTCACTGTCGCTCTCTCTCCCTCTTTCTCTCTCTCTCTCTCCCTATCTGTGTGTGTGTGCGCGCGCGTGCGCGCGTGCGTGCGTGCGTGCGTGCGTGCGTGCGTGCGTGCGTGCGTGCGTGTGCTTGTCTGTGTGCGTATGTGTGTGTGGTGTGTGGGACGTGGGGTGTGTGTGTAGGTCACAAGGTGGGTGCCGGACCACATGGCCTCCCATTGTTTCAACTGTGACTGTGAGTTCTGGATAGCCAAGAGACGTCACCACTGCAGGTGGGGTTTCAAACATTAATAAATTTACATCCTAACCAATGGCAAAGATAATAGGGAAACAACTTGGATGTTGAAGATAAAACGTATTTTGTCGAGAATCAATCACGTCTGGATAGTCTCAGTCTTGATATTCCTTGTAATTCATAGCTGAAGACACAATTCACTTTGTATTTTCCTGCCCCTAGACCAAACGTTTTAGACCCATCCAGCAGCAATCAAACTAAGACAGTTGTTGCAAAATATATAGAGTACATATTGAGCCACAGTCCACGCAGGTTATTATCACATGCTTTCTTTACATGTAACTATTAGGAATTGCTCACACAGAAGATGTTCATTAAGTGCTCAAATAGAAGAAGAGACTTGACTGTGTGAAATTCAGGAGTGTTTAGAGGACAGTGAAGAGTGCAGACACAAAACTGTGCATTAGCTGGGTTTACATGGAACCAAATATTCCAATTGTATTCGGTTTAATCACTCAAACCGAATGAAAATGGTCCATATGGTCTCGTCTTCCTGACCGAACAGGCTAAAACCGATTGAAATTTAATTCAGAAGGCGAGGATTGGAATAAACCTTTTGATAAACGGGGGGGAAAAAGGGATTCTGCCGTGTAAGCGATCAATCAGAATGCTTTCTCCCTGCAGCCTGTAAGTCTCTACAAAACAGTTGTAACACACATAATGCGTGTAATGGGCTTCATCTGGTGCCATCAATCCCTCCACCAGCCTACACAGCTTTATGAATGATTGGCGCGTCATCCAAAAGTTTTGCTTCCATTGTAGGTCAGGAAATTCCATAAGTAAGACTCTTTCCCATCAGTCTTTGCTGTGCACCTTGATCCACACATTTTTGGTTTTATGAGGAATGATCAGCAGCACAGAAAAACACTGAACTTCAATGAAAAGGCATTATCTTCTACTCCATTCCAGCAGGAGTACAATGTTATTTAGCTGTCATTTGATTTAAAACAGCACAAAACTGCAATAATTAAGCCTAGTAGACATCAGAAAATAATTTTTACTGCTTAAGCATGTGATGTAAAGAGCCCGTCTGGTGTCTCTGATTAAGTGCACCTGACTAGATTAGATCACCTCACATGCAAACAGTTGACCCAGAACCTTCATTGAGTGATTTCAATCAGAATGAAATAAAAATGCCCAGCTAACGTTCTATTTCTGCATTTGTCATCTTGACATATATTGGTTTGTTCATGTGTCTACAAATAAAAGCAGGATTCGTTAGTCGGAGAACAAAACTTGCATCCTGTTCCAGTCTTTTCTTGAAAAATGTCTTTCCTCTGTTTGTACTCTCCATCCTCAGGAACTGTGGCAATGTGTTCTGTAAAGACTGTTGTCATCTGAAGCTGCCCATCCCAGACCAGCAGCTGTACGACCCCGTGCTGGTCTGCAACACCTGCCACGACCTGCTGCTCGAGTGCCGCACTCGCGAGATCCGCAGCCAGCAGCTGAAGAAGGCCATCGCCACCGCCTCCAGTTGAGAGAAGCCTCTCGTAGCGCGGCCCGTCTCAGCTCTGTCCTTTGGACTGATGAGCTGAGTCATCCCAAACTGCTATGGTTTTGGCCGCAGCAGGTGTGGGTTGAGGATGAGGAATAGCTATTCTTGGGAGGCTCGGTGTGAAAACAGAGATGATGTGTCTGAGCGGTGGAGAAGAGGAAGGAGAGAGCATGACGTGGGAGACTGAGATGGAGATGTGGCGGAAGGGGAGGTTTCCTCAAAGAACAAACCCCTTTGGTTTCAGGACATTTTCAGCCTGGAGCACTGCAGCATCCTGCTGACTCCAGGCAGCTCAGTCCTCTAATGGTGTTCTTTCTGAGAAAAACGTCAAACCTTTCCACCCCAGCAGAGTACCTAAACGCCTCTAGTACCGAACACCTGCACCCTCCCCATAGACACCGTCTCGCACTTCAGAGGACAAACGCTCGGCCGTACACACGTCGAGGACTCCAAAGCCTTTGCCTGTACTACTGGAGGCTTTCAACTTTAAGAGAAAAGAATTGCTGCTACAGTATTAAAAGTCTACTTTTGTATTCTTATTTTGTGCACTACTAGCTGTTGTGTATTTGAGGGAATTGGAGACCAAACTTGAGCAAAAGGGAGAAATCTGCTGTTAACTTTGCCATTGCATCTTTTTCTTGGAGCCTGAATGTAATATGTAATGGGTAACTGGATCGAGTTTATGTTAACGTGTATTCAGTGGGTCGTATATGTGTTCATTGCTGCAGTGTGTTTTCAGAATTATGTGTATGCACAGTCAATGTGGTTCTGTCTTCATCACTGCTTCTTTCTCCAGTATAGCCACATTGCAACATTTGGAGAGATGTGTATGGACTGATTGATGCAATGTTGCTGCTGCTGCTGCTGCTGCTGCTGCTGCTGCTGCTTGTTTGTTTGTATGTTTCTTTCTTTGTTTCTTTGTTTGTTTGTTTTGTGCTTGGTATGTTCAGAGAACACACAAATGTTGGGACACAGCAGGTTTCTATAATGTCTTCTGATTTGAGAAAAGAGAGAAACATATTGTGGGTATGCTGCGATGTGTTGGAGGTTATTTCCAACAGGGTTTTTTCAACCGAGATGCTCGTGAATGAACGGCTGGTGGACGCAAAAGCTTCTGAATGATGACTCCTACTCAGATTGTCACTGCTTGAGAAAAGACTGAACAAAGTGCTTGGAGTTTCTTGTTCTGTTTAAGGGGAGTTCGGCAACGATCCCCTTTTAAAAAAAAAAAATGTGTTTGTGTCTACTGGTTGTTTGACAATAGTGCCATATTTTGTTTGTTCTTTTGTCTATTTTTCAAGCATTTTTCTTTTGAACGGATGGCAGCAGGTTTCTAATTGGCCACCTCTCTGTATGTTTTAATGGTACAGATATTTAGCTGCTAAACAGCATTGAGTCAACTAAAGATTAACAGATCAGTTTAATAATGAGGCTAACCATTTCAATGGATGATCAGACATCACTGAATTAGTAAGCCTGTGCGGTTATCCATCATCTAATTGGGATCTTTTTCACACTGTTCATGAAGTCAAAATCTCTAAATCGGAACACAGAAATGTAACGTATGTAGTCATCTGATCTGTAGCGGTGGCGAAAACTTGTCACTTAATCAATAATTGTTGTACAGAAATACACTGTAAAAGTTAAATCCCATGGGTTAAAATAAAACGATTATATCATAGATCTGTTTCCTAGTTTGCTTCTTTGTTAATTAGCTCTGTAAAGTTCGTGAGGACGGTGGTGTACGGAATCTTGTAGTCAAACGTTTTACCGTGGAGGTGAAGGAAGGTCGGGTAGATGCGGATGTCATATCTGAGGGAGGGAATTACAAAGAATGCTCGTGTGTGGTATCAATGCTCG